>JAUOBT010000614.1:5288208-5306872 GCA_032362145.1 Hypanus berthalutzae
TGAAGAAGTTATGTCTTCCCGATTATATAAGGACAGTCCTAGATGAACAGGATGCTGCTACCTTGAGCGAGTCTGCTGGGATAGCAGACGAGGTTGTTTTAACCCGCAAGGTTGAGTTTACTCCAAAGGGGAGTTGCCCAGAGAGTAACTGGGAGGATCAGGGGAAATTAGAATTTGAGAAGGGGACTGGTATTGAAAGCCTAGGAAAGGCAGATGTCCCGATTGCGTGTGGTCAGGTTGTGAAGGATGTAGAATCACAGGGTACTGAACCTTGTGTGGAAGCTCAGAAGATATCTGAGGTATCTGATATAAAGGAATGCAATCCTTTTGGGTTAGATAGACTCTGTTCAGTGAGGAAAGGGTTAACCTTGGCACCAGTGGAAACTGAGAATTTTGTAGATCCAGATTTGGCTTGCCCTCAGAAGGCAAAGAGTGGTTTGTAGACGGGTCATGTTCAGCTTGGAGGTCGGTCACCAGTTGTGTGCCTCAGGAATCAGTTCTGGGACTCTTACTCCTCGTGATTTTTAGTATATTTGCTGATGAGACAAAAGTTGTGGGTGTTGTTGGTAGTGTGGAGGGCTGTCAGTGTTTACAGCGGGACATCCATAGATTGCAAAACTAGGCTGAGAAGTGGCAGATCCATCCAGTTAAGTGTAAAGTGGTTCATTCAGGTAGGTCAAATGTAATGGCAGTAGATATTATTAATGGTAAGACCCTTGGCAGTGTTGAGGATCAGAGGAATCTTGGGTTCCGAGTCCATAGGACACTCAAAGCTGCTACGCAGGTTGACTCTGTTATTACGAAGGCATACCGTGTATTGACCTTCATCAATCGTGCGACGGAATTTAGGAGCAGACAGGTAATTTTGCAGCTATATGAGATCCTACTCAGACCCCACTTGGGATACTGTGTTCAGTTCAGGTCGCTTCATTATAGGAAGGATGTGGAAACAATAGAAACGGTGCAGAAAAGAGTTACAAGGATGTTCAGTGGATTGGGGAGAATACTCTATGAGAATACACTGAATGAACGCGGCCTTTTCGTCTTAAAGCGTCGGAGAATGAAAGGTGACCTGATACTGGTGCCTAAGATAATGAGAGACATTGATCGTGTGAATAGTCAGAGGATTTTCCCAGAGCTAAAATGAAAAACATGTGGTGCACAGTTTTCAGGTGCTTGGAAGCAAGTACGGAGGAAATGTCGAGGTGATTTTTTGGTGAGAGCGTAGAATCTGATGGTGGCGGACGCAAATACGATAGGGTATTTAAAAGACGCCTGGATAGGTACATGGAACTTAGAGATAGGGCTATTGGTAACCCTCGGCAATCTCTATAGCTGGGGCATGTTTAGTACAGCTTTGTTAGCCCATGTCCACCAGAGATATTTTTTTTGTCAGCATTTGACCCACAGCCCACTGAACAAGTCCTATCTATAGACCTGTCTCAATGTTTTTTTTAAACCCAGGAACTGCACACACCTCTGCCATTTTTCCAGCAGGTCCTTCCACATTCCTATCACAGTCTGTGTAGAAAATGCCGTCCTTCGTGTCCCCTTTCCATCTTCCTCCATTTAATTTAAATTTATGCCCGCGCGTTGAACACTCTCCTGGACTTGAAATGCCTGCGTCCATTCTAACTATCGGGCAGTTCGTGATTTTTGTTCTCTTTGAGTTCACCCCTCAACCTCTATGCTCCAGGAGGAAAATATTCCAACCAATACCGTCTCTCCTTCTAACTCAGGCTCTCCTGTGATATCCTTGTGTATCTCCACTTCAGTGCAATCACACCCTTTCTGTAGTGTGCCTCCAGACGGATACACACTGTTCAAGCAGGCACAATGCGTGTTGTAAAACATCCTTACCAGACCTCTGTTCAGTGCCGCTAAAACATTCAGGGACCTCTGTCTACGTCAATGCCGGAACTTCTGTAAGCAATTCAGAAGGCAGAAAATAGTTACATCGCAACGAAGAGATATTTTGAAGTAAGAGTCAGGCAATTTGAAAGAGGGAGCATACAATTTAACAAAAAAAATGGAATGACAGAGAATTTGGCCGCTGTTAAAGGCCAATAGAATCACAGATCAAAAGTTCAAAGTAGTTTTTTTCTACCAAATTAAATGTCTAAAGGTACAACTTTCAGATTCCTCTCCTTACAGGCAGCCACAAAACAAAGAAATTCAATCGAACATATTACAGAAAGAACACAGTCAAACACCCAGTCTGCAGAAAAAAAAAGACCTTGCAAACAATAATTAAGTAAGCAAAAGAAAAAAAAACGGACCTGACGTTCTCGAAAGAGAGAGCACACACACGAAAGCAGTCATCAGTGGTCCTGATTGAGGAGCCCGTGAGTTGCTGGCCAGCGCAGATATGAGTAGACCACGCAGAACACTAAGCTTAACTGTCCCGTTTCCGTGCTCCAGCCCAACAAAATGACCTTTACAATCTGGCCCGGCATTCAAACTTCCTACGCTTTTGTTTCCTGGTCCTGTCACTTTGCTCTCAGCCAACCTAATCCGGAATGGAACTAAATCAAAGCAGTAAGGAGAGAAAAAGAAAACATAGCAGGGTCGGCTACGCAGTAAAGCAAAAGTTTTTCATCAGATTATCAGTATAAGGAGCACAAGAGAGACAAGACTCTATTTCAGACCACATGTAGATTTGTGGAAGCAGGGATTTGCCCAGTTTAGGAAAAAGGAAAGTTAAGTGGTCGATGGAATATAGTATAGGCAAGTGTATGATCATGCACTTTGGCAGAAATACTAGAGGCAATAACGGTTTACTAAATGCACAGACAATTCAGAAATTAGAGTGGCAAAGGGTCGTGGGATCCACGTGCAGGTATCCGTAAAGATTAACTTGCAGATTTAGTTGGTAGTGAGGAAGGAAAATGCAATAGAGCAATCATTTCAAGAGAATTGGAAATTAAATGCCACAATGTCATGCTAAGGTTTATACGGCATTGGTAAGGACTATTTTTGAGAGCAATTCTAGGACTCTTTTCTAAGAAAAGTTGTGTGACATTGGAGAGCGGATTCACAAGAATGATCCTGGGAATTAATTGATTGACAAACAATGATGGCTCTAGGCCTGTACTCAATGGATTTCAGAAGAATGAGGGGATCTCATTGAAATCTATCGAAAATAATAAGCCTATTTAGAATAGAGGCAGAGAAGACTTCCTTTTGTGAGGGACTCTGCAACCAGATGGCACGGCTTATGAATAGAATGACGCCAATTTATAACAGAGATAAGCAGGAATTTCTTCAGCAAGTAGGTGGTGAATGTATGGATTTCATTTCCAAAGATGGTAATGGATGCCAAGTAACTGGTGATATTCAAAGTGGAGGTTCTTAGATTTTTGATTAGAATGGGTGTCAAAGGTTATTGTGCAAAGGCAGGAGGTTGGGGTTGAGTGGGATAATAAACGTCCTGATAAAATGGCGAAGCATACTCAACGTAACAAAGGACCGAAATCTGCTTCTGTTGCATATTTTACGGTCATATTTTTCAGTACTCCCTGAGCCTCCAGCATTCATCGTACCTCCCGTCCTTATTTAACTCCCTAAGACATATTTTTTCACAGTTATCAGCAATGAATGCCATTTCCCTCTTTATGATTTAATACCTCAGGGTCATTGAAATCTCCTTCATTGACTCCCATAGCGGCCTGAATATATTTCATCTGACCCTGGCATTGACGCATTTTTATCCAGATAATTCTGTTAGCACTTAGTTTTTTAATCTCACTGCTGTGAAATTTCATTACATAAACTAAAAACTCCAGCCACAATGCCTTTCCCCTCGGTAGATACAGATGACACCCTAGCTTTTTACTCCGGTTCCATTACTGGGATTGTCACTTAGGTCACTAACAAGCTCCAATCATTCTCTGGTTATGTTGTTATTCTACAGATATATAAACCACTCAGTAATATAATTGTTATTATTGATAATTTACTTCCTCTTATTTGTCACATAATTTGTGATTTGGGTTGCACTTCTGATTTCAACTTTCAAGCTCTCTGCACACACAATGCTATTCAATGAATGTTCTCGCCATATCACATGCTTTCTATTATTTCAGTCAATCTCTCAAAATCACTTGAAATGCAGGTTCCCGAGAACCACCATCCTTGCCCTACCTCGCTACAGGTATACGATAACACTTCACTCCGAAATGATTCTCATTTCCCCAATGTAGATGCACATGCAGATAAGGTGCCTTGAAAATGTACTTGGCCCCCACAAATATGTTCACATGTTATTCTTTCGTTTTCATTTTAAAATTATATTGAAGTGGGATTTTTGTGCCAATCTAAAAAGCATTGTCCATCATGTCAAATCTAATGAAAAATTCCAAATCCTCTGAACAGTTCCCAAAACCTAAAAGCAAAATTGTGAGGATGAAGAAGTAACCGCACCCTTTCTAATTGCTGCACTAACTTTCCTTTGGTGCAAAATACTGTATAACCTGACCAACTCAGCAAATTTGCTGATATAGAAATTGAGAAGATCACTTGTTTTCAAAGAATTCTAAAGGACTCAATATAACTTCTCTGCAATGAGCACGACTATGGTAGATTTTCAACTGTTCAACC
This sequence comes from Hypanus berthalutzae, assembly GCA_032362145.1. Lineage (NCBI taxonomy): Eukaryota > Metazoa > Chordata > Chondrichthyes > Myliobatiformes > Dasyatidae > Hypanus > Hypanus berthalutzae. Next base: position 5,292,808 of record JAUOBT010000614.1, read on the forward strand.
AAAAACTAATAAAAAAAGACAAGTCAGTAAAATGATAATAGAGAAGCAAAAATCTGAGGAAGGTTACATGACCGTCTCAAAGGGACTGAACATACGTCAGAGCTTAGAGCAGTCCATTGTGAAAAAGCAGTAAAAATACGAAACGACAGTCACACTACCGAGGTCAGGCCAACCCTCTCAACTTCGTTACTGGACAAGAAAGACATTTGTAAGTGAGTTTATTGTGAATTTACTGGCCCTACAATATCTTCCCTTAACAAGTTGTTTTGTTTTTTTTAAGGGAAGAATGCAAAGGAGAACGCCTGGCTTTAAAAAATGCGACGTATCCTTGCCTGTAAATTAGTTGTAAAGAGTCATTTAGAAGGCAATATAGAGATGTGGAATATGGTGCGCTGGTCGGATGAGACTAAAGTGGAATGTTTTGGCCTCAGCACTAAGCCAAACGTGTGAGGTTAATCTGATATTGCAGATCACGCAGGTAATACCATGCCAGTTTTAAAATATCGTGGAATTAGCATCATGCTATGTGATACATTTCAACTGCAGGGAAAGGGAAACTCCTGAGAATTGATGGGAAGATGAATGCTGCTAAATACTGACAGAACCTCTGCTAGAAACCGCAAGACGCACCATCACAGCATTCATGGACTGGCTTCAAATGAGGAAAATTGATGTCTGTGAATAGCCCAGTCAGAGTCCTGACTTTAATCCAATCGAACCTAACTGGCAATACGACGTGATTGCTGTCCAGCTAATGAGGCACAAATAGAGCAATTTAGTAAGGAATAATAGGCATGTCTTGATTCATCTTGTTGTGGAAAGCTAATAGAGACATCCAAAATACTATTGTCTGTAATGACTGTGACAGGTGACTCAACGTACGACTGGCAAAGTGATATGAAAACCCATGACCTGCCAGCATTTCAGTTTTTGAACATTTACTTTCTCATGCTTTACCTTTGTGCATGTGTTCGCGATTTTCTGCGGAAACCAAGAGCATAAGCTTCACAAAAAATCTCTGTTATGTTTTACAAACATTTTTGGGATTGACTACCTTTTCATGGCATTCTAACTACTTGTCACTCACACTCACAAATGTGGTTTATGCTAACGAAAAGCGATTTACTTTCCAACTACCCATCTTCCTATCCCAGAAAAGATTTGAAACCTGTTGTGCTCTGTGTTGACGAGTTTCAATGTTCTCATCTAGTGACACTTCGCCCAGCTCCCTGCCCAACACTCAGAGGGACGATCTATGTAATTGCAAATAAACCTCTCTTAATGCATTTCAAATGTCCGCCTCAAATGCTTGTGCGCAAAGATAATCTAATTAAATCTTTCTACTCTCAACATTTATGATCTCTCATGATCTCTACTTTACTTTATTGTCACCAAACATTGATACTTGAGCGTACAATCCTCACAGCGATATTTGTTTCGGCGCTTCGGGCTCCCTAGTGTACAAATCGAGGTAAATATATTTTAAAAAAAATAAGTTAGAATTCATAATTATAAAAGAGACAAGGGAATGTAAGGTCGTGCAAGTCAACTCCGGATATTGAGAAGGTACGGCCCTGATCCCGGTCAGGATCCGTTCAGCTGTCTTATCACAGTTGGAAAGAAGCTGTTCCCAAATCTGAACGTACGTATCTTCAAACTCCTGAACCTTCTCCCAGAGGGAATAGTGGCAAAAAAGTGTTCGCTGGGTGGGTCGTATCTTCGATTACCCAGGTAGCACTTTTCCGACAGCGTGCGCTGTAAAGTGAGTCCAAGGATGGATGATTGGTCTGTGTGATGTGCTGAGTATGTTCAGGATTGTCTGCAGCTTCTTCTGGTCTTGGACAGGACGACTTCCAAACCAGGTTGTGATGGACCCTAGACGAAAGCTTTCGACTGTCCATCTATAAATAATGATGGTTTTAAGGGTTTGGCCAAATTTCTTCAGATTTCTCAGAAAGTAAAGGCGCTGTTGGGCCTTCTTGGCAGTGGACTCTGTTTTGTTAGACCAAGTCAGGTCATTTGTGATATTCACACCGAAGAACTTAAAGCTTTTGATCTGTTCCACCTGCGCAGCACCGATGTAGATGGCGTCGTGCGGTGTCTACTCCTTCTGAAGTCAACATCCAAATCCTTCGTCTTGTTGACGTTGAGGGATAGGTTACCGTATTTGCACCATGCCACCAGGTTAATCTAATGTTGGTAAACAAATGTCCTCTTTTTTTTAACCACCTTCTTTCTAACGAAACAACTATGTTTTCACCTTATCCTATTCCTTAAGACTTCACTGTATCAAAATGAATTTCTGCACATTTATCTGGTTTGAAAACAGTTTGTCAATCCTCATCCCACGGTGCTAGATGATCCCCTCTGAATTATCTGCAGCACCACGTATTTTAGTACCATTTGTGATGTGTACATTCACATCGAAATCATTCATGTAAATTTCAAACAGCTTATGGTCTAGAACTGACCCCAGTGACACATCACAAAATATAACCCTTCAGTCTTAGAAACAAAGTACTAAGAAATGGTTATCACAGGAGAGACCAACTTTAAATACATGGATGGAAATTACAATGGACATTTACAAAATGGAGAAGTTAACAGCATCTGTTAATCATAAGCTGGAACAATTTGATTCATAATGGGAAAAATGGTTTAACTACACAATGCCTCATAGGCCTGATTTTATTCTCACAAATCAATGAATCTGTTGTTAAAAAAAATCACTAGTTCTTTCCTTATGTTTGTTTTTTCTTTCCACTCTTTTCTATAATTGTATACCTCAGATAAATAATTTGTGGAGATTTATCATATATATGATATATACGTACAATATCTGAAATACATCTTATGAAAATATTTGATGATGAACTTCAATAAAAAAATAAATTACAAAAAAAAGAAACAAAGTATAATCCTCTGCTTCTTACCACTGAGGGAATTGTGAACACAATCTGCTCTCTCCCTCGGGAATCAGGGATTCTGACGTGTTAGACTAATCTGCCATGAGGTACTTTGTATTTAAAAGGCCTTGCAAAATTCTTACAGAGAACATACACACAGCTAGCTTCATTTGCAATAATCATTGTAATAATCCAATACAGGGCTCACTGGTTGATAAATTTCTGCCTTGTCTTTGCTTCCTATTTTAAACAGCAATAGCATGTCAGTCACTCTACAGTTATCCGAAACCACATTTGTGGCACTGCATGAAACAAAATCCCTTTGGTCAGACCATGGGGATTTAACAAGCTTGATAGATTGAAAGACTGTAACCCTCGTCCCTGATAATTCACCACTCATTTCGTGCATTGCCATCAGTTTCGTCAAATTATACACGATAACAATAAAGAAATCATAAATTAAGATATCTTAAAAATCATTCTGTTTCCTTTGTTCCACGCACAGGTGTCCATGTTGATCCTTAGCAGCACCTAGTATATCCCCAACTATTTCTTTTGCAATAGAATCTCTTGGGCATTTGTTCCATCTAGTCTTTCGGATCAGTCTCATATCCAACTTTTACCCATCTAACATTAATATATCTGTACATTTGTTGATGTGAAGAGATTACCTGTTTCAAAATCATTTATGTGCAGTGTATAACACCCACTTTCCCAGTCAATGTCTCAGTATCTCTCATCTATCAGAGTGCCTCAAAACTACCAGCATTCTGCTTTACCCTAAGAGAAACAGGCAAATCCAGAACTCCTGGCATCATACTTTTAACGACCTCCAACTTGGCAGATGCATCTCTCCTGTAAACGATCTTGGCCAGTCAACCATCGCATCATCTGGCTTAATAATTTCCAAATTTGCTGTGATCCTGTTCAGGAACTTAACTTGTTCATGGCTTACATTCTTCACCAAAACTATTTAATAGCTATGAGAATTGTGGTTATTGGAGCCTCAGTGCTAACCGTCGGACAGTTCTGCCACTTACCCGCCGAACATCATTTTTCAGAAGGAGGCCCAGGGTTGCATTCTCTCAAGCAGTGTCCTCTATATCTTGAAGAAGGAAGCTTCTTTTGTCATAGTTCACAAAAGTTAGCGTCATGCCTTTTACACTATGATTGGTCAGTCAATATTACGATGTCAAAATCTCTTACTAGTACCTTATTATGTATACAACCACTGCATATCTGCGAATCCTTTCCTGCTGACTGTTGAGTTTCTACAATACCATATCCTTATGTCTATGTGGTATTGATACAGCCTTATAAGATTATTAAAGTAAGAATTATGTCCTTTTTCATCTGGAGTGTAACTCCTCCTCCCCTCTTCCCTCCATCTTTGTATCCTGGAACATTGAGCTGCCTATTCTGCCCTTCCCTCAGTCATGTTATTGTTGTGTCTGTGTTCGGACAATAAGACAAAAGGGCCGAATTAGGGCACTTCGCCAAATCCCGTATGTTCCCCCATTCCAGGATGGCTGATATTTTTTACCCAGTTTAATGCAATTCTCTTGCCTTTATCCCATAATTCTTTGATGCATTGACTAAGCAAAAGTCTAAAAGCTTCCTTTTATACTGAATGACTTGGCCACCACTCCTTCTGTGGCAGTGAATTCCAGTTTCACTACCTACTTTCTGAATAAATTCGCCTTCATTTCAGATCTGGATGAATGTTGTCTATTCTGAGTGTACACTCTGGTTCTTACCGCTGCACTATAGGAAACATCTTATCCACGTCCACACTATAGAAGCCTTCGATGTTTAATGGTTTACCGTGAGATCCCAATAATTCTTGTAAGCATAGGGCTGGAGCCACCAATCACTCATTAAACATTAACACTTTAATTTACCCAATGAGCCTTTTGAATCTCGTTTGGAACTTTCTATCGCCAGCACATAATTTTAGATAAGGTGCTCTCAACTGCTCACAATATTCCAAGTGCGGTGTGACCAATGCTTCGTCGAATCTTATCATTACATTTCTATTCTTAACAGTATGCGGCGGTGGGAATAATCTAGAGATTACTGCTCTTGAAATTATGCTTTCTAAACTGTCTCCTAAGCTTCTACATTCACAGTATAGGAGCTCGTTTTACCATGTTATATGCACAACGAACAATTGAGAATTTTCTGCAGCTACTTTTACGCATTCCTGACCCTGGTACTCGTAAGGCAACACAGCATCCTGTTATTTATTTTATGACACTGAATCTTCAGCCTTCTCCCAACCACTCTTTTACCTAATTTGTTCCTCCCCTACTGGGCGTCAGAGCCACTCAGTACCAGCAGCCTGGTTGCTGTTGTTGTGCCATCCTACAAAAGTATTCAGATCATGTATGTGTTGTGAGGGGAGCAGCCAATGGGTGAGCCTACACTCTCTGACTTTTCCTCCTCTATTTTATAGTCGTCCCAAACCATCAGGAACCCTCTCCTTATGTGCGGCCATCTCACTCATGATCTGGTTTCAGTGTTCTAGATGATTCCTATTTGTTCGATCACCACCTCCATTTCAATTACACGTTCAGTCAGGAGCTGACGGTGGTGCACTTCCCTCATGTGAAGTATTTGGGGACACTAACCGACTCCCTGATGTCCCACGTCGTTCCAGCTACACCAATAGGGAGTTAGATTCTGAGGAAAACATCTGAAATTTGCCATCCCAGTAAACAACACTTCACCTGCCATTTCACTGCCCACATTTCCAGCTGACCTGCGTTCTGCTGAATATTTTGGTATTCCTTCTCACTATCCAAAACTGCACCAAAATTTTGTGTCAACTCTGTCGTTTCCTGGCTTGTCACTGAAGGCCATGTTAAACGGGAGAACAATATTGGATCATCTGCAGCAAGATAAGCAATTAAAAAGGAAAAAAGAAAGATCCCTTTGAATACCCCAGCATCTGCAAACTTGCAGTCCTGTTGATTTTTCCACGTTATCAATCTGCCGTGGAATATCAGCATCTCCTTCCTGATCTTTCTTTCCTCCATCACATTCTGTTTGATGAATACTTCTGTCAATTATTCATTAGGTGATTTGACCACTTTTTCTGCCTCCAGGCGTACTTTCACTCCTCCACTATATAATTGTTTACATGCCTTCCTTCTCTGTGGTGCCCATTTTTAAAATGTATATACAAGGTGCTTTGGTATTCTCTCCGGTCTTGTTCTACAAAATCAGTTCAACTACCCCATCATAATTCAGCACTGCTGATGCTCTGTTTAACTTACATATTCCTGCACAATCGTCAAGGGCTTGTCTAATTTCATCTTCCTATATATCCATGTGGTCGCTTTTTCATTTCTGGCTGCATTTGCAAAATCTTAATGTTCTTAAGTTTTTGTCTCCGGCACTCACAGAAAGAATTTAAATTTTGAACCACTCATCTTTAAATAACTCGCACAGGACAGAGGACAAGTGGGAGGTACAGCTGCTCCCGGTCTCTGTTCTCCACGGTCCTGACAAACCTATTTCTCATTAGCTTGCAACACACACCAAATGCTGGAGGAACTCTGAAAGACACTCAGCATTTATGACAAGAGTAGACTGTTAATGTTTCTGGCTGAGGCCCTTCAACAGGGAGAAATAGAGGTGAAGTCAGATTACACAAATGGAGGGAGGATGAAGTCCAGGCCGATCGTTAGCTTGCTCGTAGTTTAGGTAAATAGTCCAATATTGTGTCCCCCTTTGGAATGACTGTTACTAAAACGGTCTCCCAGTGAAATTCATCAGTTTCGAGTGTCATGCCCCAAAGCAAGTTATATTATAAGTCCCCAATGGATCTCTCTTTAGCGCCAACCCCAGTAGATAATTGCGCACGTTTTCTATGTTTAAAAATTAACATCACACATCACCCCGTATAATTTTCTCCCATCACCTTGAAATTATGCCTCCGTTTTTAGCTGCTTCAACCTTGGGAAAAAAATCTCTGGATGTTCACTCGATTGATAACTGTTCGTATTTTTTATAGCTCTTTCAAGTCACCTCTCATCCCGTTACGCTCCAAAGAGAAAAGCCGTGTCTTAATTCACCTATCTTGACCTTTTCTGTGAAGTTCAACGTTGAAAATAAAATTATTGTCAAAGTACAAATTGCATCATGTGTTGCGGGCAGACGCAGTAAGGAGGCACACAAAGGAATCACTGAAAAACTGCGCACATTAGAGACCGACGAAACAACAACATACAAAAAACAATAAACATAATAATTTATGTAAATAAACATATTGCAAAATAAAATGATAATAAGTACGATATAATTATTGAGAACATCGATTGTGCTGTCCCTGAATGTAACTTAATTGTTGTGGTGAATGAAACATTGACTTCTGCTTCAAAACCCTGATCTTTGAGATGTATTAGCTATTCCTGAGCATGGTGGTTTGGGACCTAAGGCTCTTGTAACTCCTTCGTGATGGTAGTACCGGGAAGTGAGCATCCCCTAGATGATGGGGTCCTTTAATATGTGACAGTGTTCCTTGTAGATGTGCTCCGTAGTGGGGAGATCTTTACCTGTGATGGACTGGAAGCATACACAACTTTTCAGTTGCAATTCCATTCAAGGGTATCGGTATTTCTAAACCAGACGAAACAGGCTATTCTCCACTCTAGATCTATACAGCATTATCAAAATTTTAGATTACATGCAAAATCTGCAAAACTGTTATAGTATAGGCCATAAATGCTGAGATGAATTTCCTGGATGCCGGCAAAATCCACTTCCCGGAACCTGTACACTATAGCAATCAATCTGTCACTCTTTGGGGAAATTACAGTCATAGACTACTCTGTTGTTTTGTCGTCTTACGCTAACCTACCTTCTGACTCTCTTTTTGCCGGTTACATTTCGAAAATCTATGGAAATTGAAGCATACACAATTCAAAGTGTTCTCCTTTATCAACTCTCTGTTACCTCCTGAAAAATGCCCGTTCTTTTGAAGGGAGCATAGACTGTCCATGAATAGCTGTTGTACAGGTCTCCATTCTTGAAGTGCTGGTGTTGTACTAATGTTTAACGGTAGAGTGCAGTGCTGGGTGCCTACAGGTCCGTGTATAGACTGCACAGTGTTTTGTGTTTTATTGGTCTATGTCCTGGTAATGAATGTCTTGATATCATTCAGTTTATTGTCCCTGTAGTCAACAGCTGACTCTTATTGAGCATTCACATATGCAGAACATATTTATAGCTTTGATGGGCACTCCTTTTCCAGGCAGTACCGTGTCAAGAGCTGTTAAGATCTCAGCCCTTAGAGTATGGTGCCGGAAGTTTAAACGTCACATTTAACTGCATGCAGACTGGTTCCCCAAATGGACTAAATCCACAGAAGGATTTACCCAACTCACTGTTCTGAAAGACCCAAAAGCACCTCATCTTTACTATCAACACATCAGAGAATATTAGCATATCCCTTCTGGTCACTGTGTCTTCCATATCCTTCTCCTTAACGAACGCCGTTGAATGCAAAGTATTCATTATCTACCTGACATACCAATTCTGGCTCCAGGCATAGACTCTCACTTTGTCCTGGAGTGGTGCAGTTATTTCGCAGTACATGCATAAGATGCCTTGGAATTCCCATTGATCCTCGCCAATGAGGGCAATTCCATTGGTCCTTCCCAGTTATGACGGTACCTGGTCACTGTTCAGTCTCCTGATTCATAGTGTAACTTGTTTCTTGCTCCTTGTATGTCCCTCCAAGACCCTGTTCAATTTCATCTTCCTACTCCTTACATATGTCTCCCATTACATTTTGAAACAAATACAATATTTCTCATCGCTCTAACTTCGTGAACCTTCTCTAGCTCCCCTACCATCCTCACAGAGACAGGGATTCTGACTGGTTGGATTAAGTGACTCTCGCATGTCAGACATCAGCTAACATCAGCTCCATCCAGTAGCAAACAGTAACATCATCTACCAGACTGTTCTCTATGATTCCTGCTCAAAGCTGCTGCAATTTGCCTTCCAAAAACTTACATTCTTTTTACACCTTTAGGTGTAGTCTTATCCTTATCAATAAGTATCTGAAAACATCCGTAGCAGTTTTTCCAATGAAATTTCAACCATCTCGCTAGGCTCATTTCCTACTAGGATATCAAGTATCCCTCCTCCCTGCTGGACCATCTACATACTCTTTTTGGAAACCTTTCTGACAATCCCCGCAGGTAATGCACCAACCAAGCCTCTGATGCTAAGGGGGTCTCAGGCATTGGGGAGATTATTAACCAACTGCAGTTTGTTTTAACATCAGCCCATAACAAGCTGACATATCTGTTCCTCTTTCCTTCTGGCTACTCAGATGTCTGCAATATAATCCCATCATAGTGTTTGCAACTTTCTTTCTCCTGAGTTCCACCCACATTGTCTAACTGCATGAGAAACTGGGATAACCCACGTTGTGACATTCTACCTGATCAGCAGTACAGCTCCCCAACCTCTTTCAACTTCCTCTGGACTGTTTGAGTCATCAGAATCCTGGAATGCTTAGCTATGAGCCCTGCCCTTATCTTAGCCAGATCTCTGTAATGGCTGGATATTATGCAATATATATTACCCCATCCTTTACGTACGTCTGTCCTAACTATACGCTGCACTGAAATAAAATACTTCAGCCCATGGTGCCAGTGTGCTCATGAACGTGGTATTTCATCGACATCGTCTCGACCTTCGTTCAGTTACTTACTGAACAATAGCTCTGAATCCCCAACATCGACTGCATATGCCACCTGATATAAATCATCAGTGTGGCTCAGAACATTAATTCCCCTTCAGTGTAACCCATCATCCTTATACCAGTCGCACCTATTGGTAGAGAGACCAATGATCTGCATTCCTGATGCCCTCCTTCCTGCCCCAGATTGTTAGCCACACGTGTAACAGTAGGAACTTGCCCTTTCTTACCTGACAAGCACATGGCACTTGAATTAATCTTGAGATTACCACCCCAGATTTCCGATTTCGTTACTCTCTGCTCAACTCCCTATATTCGCTTTGCAAAACCTTTGTTTCTCGGTTGTTAGTTCCATTAACGGCCGCGACCTTTTGCCGCTCACACTACACTTTCAGAATTGCCTGTACCTGCTCAGAGATCTCCTCGGCCTTGGTATGTGTAGGTAATGCATCATCCTGCAATCTCACTCATCTCCACAGATGCTCCTGTCTGAATCCCCGCGGCTAAAGTATTTGCTAAATGTGGCTCATATCCTTCCAACCCTGTACATTCCCGTGCTTTAAAACAACCACTATGTAATAAAAATCGCTTTAGAATTCATTTAGTATTCTTCTTAGAATCAATTGAATGTATTTACGCATGCATTCGCAAACTAAGGAGACGACACATTTTATTAGAACTCGTTCGATTTCAACACAAAAAGACGAACACATGTCTAGAGTATTAGCACTACGAATCAAAATAATACTAATCATTCCCTAAGCAAGATGTTCTCAAAGCTGAGAGGAAACAAAGATCCAATACGCAGATCGCTCTCTTGCTCTCTCTTCTTATGTCCTTCACAATGTCTTATTCGCTGTCATTATATCTGTCTCACCGTATCACTTCATCTCTCTTTGTCTCACTCTGCCCCTCCTGATGTCTCCTTGTCTCGTTCTCACTCATTTCGCGATGTCCCATTTGTTCTCACGATCTCTCTTTCTCCTTCTCTTCTCTGTCTGTCTCTGTCTGTCTGTCTGTCTGTCTGTCTCTCTCTGTCTCTATCTCTCCCTCACTCTCTCTCATTATCTCTCTCTCGCTATCATTCCTATCTCTATATCTCTCACAGATATATAAGAGAAGGTGATAACACTTTGTCTTTAATTGTAAAAACTGTTAACAATCTATTCAATTAGCAGCAAGAAGGAACTTCTACAGATAGAAAAAAGTGAAATAAAGGACTATGGAAAGGAATTGTTGCCACTAGAGTAGGATTGGTTGATAAAGACGAAAATATGCTCGAAGATCAGGCAGCTTTGTCAGAACCGGGAAGCAGGGGTAACAATTTCGCCTCAAGTTTCCTTTCAACAAGTTGGGACGTGAGGTGCAATGAAGAATCATATGTGATGGTGAAACCAGTGTTAGTTTAGATAGTTAGTTAGTTAGTTTTGTAACTAAGGTAATACGCACAAAATGGAAATGAGAAAATCGTTGACAGGAATCTGACGAAGGATCTGAGCCCTAAACGTGACATTTCACGCTTTTTCATAGTCTGCTCAGTTCCCACAGCATTTTCTGTGTGCAAGAGAGTCGACAGTCAACGTTTCGGACCGAGACCCTAGATCAGGATTCCGATTTTGTGTGTGTTGCTTTGTATATCAAGCATCCTCAGATTTTCTCGTGTTAGTTTTCTAACTCTATTCATCATAATTTTTCAATTTATCTGTGTGGGGCTATAGAATACGGAACATGAACCCAGCTAAACTGTGATATTTTTCAGCATTTATTTTTAACGATTCATGAGTTTCAAAATAATATTCAGTGGGTACTTCACCGCATTCTTTAGTTCCTCTCGGAATTTACTCTGGGTCACGGCGTAAATACACGTGTTGGTGCAGGAACTTAAAATCTGCAACATTTCCGATGTGTGTTGCGTGATGTAACGGGGATCCGTGACAGAATAAACAAAACTCCTTGATATCCGTCTATAGATAGAAAATGCCACCACTGTTGCCCACAACGATATGAAACTACCCGTTATGCTGAAGAGTAAAACGATGGATTTGCGTCGGTTCTCCATCTCCCGGTCCTTGTCATTCTCTCCACTTTTTTGTCCCCGGAGACCCCTGCGGGCTCGACTGGCCGCTAGAATCCGCCTGACAGTCAGAATATTGAGAAGCAACATAAGAATGAAAGGGACAAGAGGGTAGAAAATGCGGTGAAATATCTCAAATGCCGCCCATGAAGGAGAGGTTTTGAAGCTCTGTGTAAAAACACAATCCCAAGGAACACCATCAACTATTTCTCTAGATTCGTATACAAAACTCCATGGGACAGTCTCCAAACAAGTTAGCGCACTCACTGTCCCGATAATCACAGCCGCCGTTCTCTCGGTGCAATATTTTATTTTCAGCTTCTCACAGCAAATTGCCACAAATCGATCAACGGTGAAAGCGACAGTCATCCAGACTGAGGCTGCAGTGGTCACAAATGTTAGCCAACGACCAAGTCTGCACAGAGGGGTGACGAACAGGAATGATTGATGAAAATAAATCTCAGCAGTCCACCGCAGCAACGGATTTGTAATAACGACCAGGAGATCGGTCGCTGCCATTCCCACCAGGTAGCGAGTGACACATTTGGAGAGACCGCACTTTCCGCGAGACAGGATCACAATTGCCACCAAATTCGCTGGAAGGGAGAGAAGGAACTATTTGAGAAATTGCTGATCAGAAACCAATGCAGCAGTTTGAGGGGATCATGTAATATTTCTACTTTATTTTTTATATTTCGCGGTTGGAGGGTGCAGAGAGGGCGCAGAGCCTGCAGAAACAGAGAAAGACTTCATAATATAAAATAAAGTTGAATACGGATTGCTTGCTGATGACTGATATGTAATCCAGCAGCGGAGAGCTAAAAAATCTGCGTAGGTAAATTCAATACTGGATGGGACATTGTTTACCAACACCTTCTACGCCTCATCTGGATGAAGTTGGGTAATTCCATCAACTTCAATGGCGATCCCTGCCAACGACAAAACAGTCTGAGTATGGAAAAAATCAGGAAGTGCTGGAAGTACTCATCCAGGCAAAGCAGAATATGGGAAAACCTTTTAAATATCTCTCTTCTGAATTGTTCTCAGAGAGACCCCTGATTCAAGTATTAATTGGTTTCTCTTTCCATACAAGCTTCTTTGAACTTATTGCATCCAGCATTCCCCAAGTTTCTTTCCTATTCCAGCAGGTGCCACCTCAGTTACTTAGCAAAATAACAATTACTGTTTCGAATAGGTACAGTGCAGTCTGACTCGAACGTCACAGACAGTCATAACGCTTCCCAATGAATCCATCACTGGAAGCGGGGGACAAGAATTTAACGTCTAGCTGCTAACTCTGTGGCGGAGTCAAATGTCTTAACAGTGTCAGATACAGACATAATCAAATACATTTCGTAGTATTGATAACTATGAAAAACCCGTTGCTTGTGATAATCTGCTCAGCAAATATGTGATTGTGTTGTCCATCAACTGCTTTATATTCCGTCATATCTCACACATTTATTACAACGCGGAACTCTTGACTTCTGCTAAGTGTTACTGCCAATCGAAGGTGTGATTATTGTACCTCACTCTGACATTCGCTCAAATACAAATACAGACGATCAATTGGTATAATCTCTGCAGGTTGTATAAACACAATATTTGCAAATACAGTGTACTGCTACAAGACCAAAAGTACACGAGCATCCCATTATTAATCACAGACCGCTGGGAGAACGCGGCTTGACCCACACAATTCCACAGATATTGGCGGTTTAGCTAAATTCCTGCAGTAGTTTGATTTTAGATCCATATCCCAGAATCCATAGTCCTTGTGTTTCCATTCAAAACATCAAATGCGGAATAATGTGACGGGAATGTGGCAGCAAGAGTAACCATCACAGCATTGGAATTAAAGATGATTTAGAGCAAAACCAGCTGACGCTGCGGCTTACCAGGAATTCCAAAGGCTGAAATAAATGGATAGTAAACTTCTCGTATCCTCTGGATGACTGGATAAACCATTTCATTGAGTATCTGAGATTTCTGTTGTTCCTGAATTCATAGGCCAGTCAGACACACTGAGCTGATACTTCACAACAACACTGATTTATATAGAGGAACAGTCTCCAAAGATATGGTTATATACCTCACTAACTCTCTCAGTTGCAGTTACTTGAACAAACACTTTAATTCAACACCATTGTTCATGATGTAAATAGCGGTCCCATTGCATTTAATATTTCCGATGCAATAGTCTTCTGTGAGCATCCTGCAAACGGCAAAAACTGTTGAAAATTAATGCTTAAATTTGAAAATCAATGGGAAGACCAATTAAATAATATATATAGTGCTTGGAATTGGGAAACGAATAGGTTCAGGGTGACTTACAGTGAACGATAAAGATACGAGTGTGGTACATAA
>JAUOBT010000614.1:5405953-5427729 GCA_032362145.1 Hypanus berthalutzae
TAAGCAAGTTTTACAGTATGCTCAGGTGTAACTTGCAACCTATCACTGGGAAGGACCGCCTTGCATCTACTATATTTGTTCTATCTGCGTAAAAATAATCCGGGGCGTTGATTCGTGCTGTAGTGGATGAAGAATGTAAAATACGGAAAGAGCTGCAGCTTGTATTCAGTGATACAGATAATGGATTACACCAGGGATCATAAAATGTATCGAGTCTCCATCACTTACAGCTTTTTACAGCTCCTTTTTTTTCTGATCTTGCATACTGGCAATAATTGTGAAAGTATAATTGTTACATTACGGTGCATTTAAACATACATATTGTGAAGAGTGCTGCAAATAAACGTTCAGGTTAATGCTGTTCCAAGCAGGCTGTGAACAACAACAAAGAGAATTATTGCGCATCAGATATGAGATTAATTACAGTCAGAAATATATGTAGTTAACCCGTTGTAGTTCAGCGCATGCATAAATATGAGATATGCCACATGTCGGTATAAAATGAAAGAGGACACGCTATTATTAAGGGCTTTGCAAAAATTTTACTTGTTGCTCCAATAAGAGAAAATATTCCAAGGAAGATTTCTCTGCAGATGGGGACGGTTGTGAAACACAGAATTGATGTATCTTCCAGAAATCTCCACCAGTCAGACTCAGTATCTTCTCACTGAATTCCTGGAGATCCACAACCCTGGAATGGAACTGTAAAACTGAGTGTTATGCTGGAATGTCAGAACCGTGACGGGTTCTTGTATCCAATACGCAGAATGGTCTGCACTTTCAATGCACGTCACTGACCCTCTGATGTTGTCATTGATTCCCTGGATCTCAGCTCACTGCACTGAGATGATGATATCACTGCAGGCCAAGCTGCCGACGTCATTACTTATTCTACGCTCCCCGTTGACATGATGATAACATTGTTGTCTCCGGAGCCTCAACACTGACCACAGTGGTAATGTTACAGCGTGTCCTGGTCATGCCCAAGACAACCATGTTTAAAATTACTCCTCTCTACGTAGAACTCAAAGTGACAACTATCAAATGAGAGTTCCTTGCAGTCAGCTGATAGCGATTATGTAGCTCAAAGGCAGCTATTACTGCTCCATTGATTGCGAAGCTAACAACACAGGAGGAGAATTATTCCGGATGCTACTGTCCTGTCGCTTTACCGCTAACCTCAAATACAGGATCACTGTTTATCCCGTACTTCGGCATTTATCTTTTATGTACAACCGATGTGTCATTGTTCTAATGCCAATAGATTCATTCATTTATTCATTCATTCAGGTGCCTGGCCGTTCGGCGTGGGCGATCATGTGTCTCCATCCATCACATTTCCTGACCCTCTGACTTGTAGTTGTTTCCTCCCCTGTTTCTAACCATGATGTTAATCCATCTATCATGTTCACTCTCTGTCTGTCTCTGCTTCTTTTTCCTTCCAGCTTTCCAGTTGTAACTGAATGTTATAATGTCTCTCTTCGCAATAGGTGTTTAAAGAATTTTGATTGCTGTTTTCTGATTTTGTAAGTACTGTATGCTTTGTTTTCGTTCTCTGTAGAACTTCGTTGTTTATCCTGTCCGTATATGATATGCACAGCATTCATCTGAGAAACTATATCTCTGCTACATTGATTCTTTTCTTCCATTGCATTTGTGATGGTCCAGGACTCGCAACCATACATCAATATAGGAAGAATGTAGCAGCTGAGAGTTCTAAGGTGGATCTCAATTGCTATTTTCTTGTTCGTTAGGATGTTTCTCATTTCTGTAAATGATGTTCTTGCCATTGCTATTCTTTTTTTCTGTCTGTTTCGTTTTTGCCATCTTTCACTTCTCCGACTCCCACTCTTTATATAATAAAAAAACTATTAGTCTCCTGTTTATTGGTATGCCTGTCAATTTGAGAACTTGTTCCTCTGTGTAACCTATGTAACCTATGTGGAACCTATGTGTTCACCTTGTGAACTCTTCCCAGAAAAGTCAACCATCACTGCTCTGCTGTAATCCCTGTCAGTATCTTCCTCCAATCCACATGTGAAAGGTCCTCTTTCATGCCTCTGGAAATCCCTTTATTCCATTAGGATAAGGAGATATCTGCGTTAAGCTTCACCCTCTCAAATCGTTTTATGAATTTAATCATATCATCACAGCCTCTTAAGGGTTCTTTACATAAAGTTCCCTTATGAGTTCAGGACTACTATAAAACACCCAATCTGAAGATAGCCTTTACCCGAGCAGGCGTTTAACAAATTCACTCTCATGTGATTCAACATCAAACGGCTTTCTCCCAATCTCCTTGCATATCGAATTTTCCCACTACAATTGTGTCATAATCCTTCTTATCAGAATCAGATGAAGGTTTATAACCACCGGCAAGAGACATGAAACTTGTTAGCATAGCAGCCGCAGTTCAATTCAATACATAATACAGAAGGAGAAAAAACTAATTCTAATAAATAAGTAAATCAATCAGAGTATACATATATTGAATATATTAAATTCATGTAAAAACAGAATAGCTATGTAGTAAAAAAGTGAGGAAACTTCAAGGGTTCAATATCCAATTATAAATCGGATGGCTGGGATGGGGATGGGGTGGGACGCACTTCATGAATCGTTGAGTGTGTGCATTCAGGCTTCCTAAGTCCTATTTGATGGTAAAAGTAAGAAACGGGCATGCCCAGGGCGCTGGTGGTGTTAAATAATGCATGCTGCCTTCCTGAGACAGCACTCCTTGAAGACCTCCTGGCTGGTGTCCAAGTGAGACCGACTAAATTTACAAAATCTGCATTTGCTTTCAGACCCGAGCAGTGAACCCTCATTCCAGACAGTGATGTAGCCTGTAGAAATGCTCTCCATGGTACATCTATAGAGGTTTCTGAGTGTTTTTGTTGAAATAACAGATTTCTTCAAAATCCTATTGAGCTATAGTTGCTGTCTTGTCCTCTTTATAACTACATCGATATGTTGGGACCAGGTTAGTTCCTCAGAGATCATGACATGCATTAACTTGAAACTAGTCACTTGCTCCACTTATGAGGATCGGCATGTTTTTTTTCGTTCTACCCTTCTGGAATTCCACAATAATCTACTTCGTCTTACTCACAATGAGTATGAAGTTGCTACTGTGACACCACTATCTTTGGCATAACTCTCTTATGTACACACTTTTGCCAACACCTGATATTCTTTCAACAATGCCATCTATGCCTAGCCACACAGGCACGCTATGCATGCCATCTATGCCTAGCTACGTAGACATGGGTGTATAGAGAGTAGAGCAGTGGGCTAAGCAAACAACGCTGAGGTACGCCTGTGTTGATCGTCAGCAAGGAGATGTTACAACCAATCCCCACAGATTGTGGTCTTCCAAATAGCAGGTTGAGGATCCAGTTGCGGGGGGAGGTACAGAGGTCCAGGTTCTGCAACTTTTCAATGACAATTATAGGAATAATGATGTTACATTCTGAGCAATAATCGATGAACTGCATCATGACACAGGCGTCTGTGTGGTCCAGGTGGTCTAAAGCCGGGTGAAAAGCCATTGAGATTGCATCTGCCATTCACCTGTTGGAGCCGAAGGCAGTTATAATGGGGACATATCCTTGCTGAGACAGGAGTTCAGTTTAGTCATGAACTACTTCTCAAAACATTTCATTACTGTAGATATTAATGCTACCGAGCAATAATCTTTATGGCTGAACACATTACTCTCCTTAGGCACTGGTATAATTGTTGCCTGTTGGAAACAATTGGGAACTTCTGCATGTAACAGTGAGAGTCTGAAAATGTCCTTGAATACTCCCGTGAATTGGTTGTCACGGGTTTTCAGAGACTTACCAAGTACTCAATCGGGAGATTTCGCCTTGCGAGAATTCGCTCTATTTAAAGACAGCGTAACATCGGTCTCTGAGACACAGATCACAGGGTCATCAGATGCAGCAAGGAACCTCCCATTTCAAAGGAGTTGAGTTCATCAGGTAGTGAGGTATCACTGCCATTCATGGTATTGGGTTTACAGGATGTAATATCTTGCAAACCCTGCCTCAGTTGTCGTACATTTGATGTCACCTCGAACCTGATTCGAAATTGTCCCTTCGTCTTGAAATACTCTCCGCAAATCATACCTGGTTTTCAGGTACAAGCCCAGGTCGCCAGAGTTAAGTGCCACAGATATAGCATTCAGCAGATGACATGCTGTCCTTCAGTTCTGTACTCTTTGTTTTGTTTTTTTTTAATGTGGCCTTAGATCTTTACTCTGGTTTCATTTGTACCCACCCATTGGTTTGTTCTTCCTTCCCCATCATCTGCCTGTAAACTTCCTGGGTCATCCTCAGCTCTGCCATCCTGGCTAGCAGGATATGGAGCAAGTCATTGAACAGTACAGCACAGCGACAGACCGGTTGGCCTTAAATATCATGCCAAACGATCAGAAATGTAAATCAATAAACCGCCAAAAGCTACTCCTTCAGACCAACACGAACTCCATCTCCCTCCATCCTCATCATGTCCATGTACCTATCTGAACGTTCTTTCGAAACCAGTAATGTATTTAACTCCACCACTGCCGCACTCTGAGTAAAAACATGTAACTCATATCTCCTTTCAAAGTACCCCCTCTCACCTTCAATGTATTGGACATTTCTACCATGTGATACAGACACTTCATATCTACTCGATCTGCGCCACGCATAATGTTATAAACCTCTATCTGATCTCTCCTGACCCTCTGCTGCTCCAAACAAAACCGCCCAGGTTTGTCAGGACACTTTTGTTAGCACACGCCGGTTCAAACAGAAAACATCCTCGTAAGCTTCATCTGCTTCTTCTCCAATGCCTTAAAATCCTTCCTATGCTGGGTCAACCAGAGCTATATGCAGTACTGGAGATGTGGTCTAAACGGAGCCTTTTTTTTTAAACTGCAACATTACCTCTTGAATTCTGAGCACAATAAACTAGCTAATAAGAGCGTGGAGTTAAAAAACATCCTAAAGGCATGCATTTATTATTCATTTTTTATTATTAATTCCAATGTTACAAAACAGCACACCATATCATAGGGCAGATGCAGTACAGCATATCTACACAGCTATCCTATGACAGGAAAAAATAATAAGATTTAGAAACACAAAAAAAATTCTAAATTGTTAAATTAACATACATCCAAAGTTGATCCACGCGGTTTGCTCTTTTTCCTCACTGTTAATTGTTCCCTACATGTGTTCATATGGTGAAATCTTAATCATTTCCTCAGTCCATACCTTCACATTGGGACATCTGAGTTTTTACTAGTTTTGCAATATAATCCTTGCAACTGTGATGAGACCCACCTTTAAAATGGGAAATTTCTCATTGTTTCCTTTAGGTATCATTGTCCTATCATCCAAAAGTCAAAGCCCTGGTTACAAGAGCAGTGTCGAACTCGACCAGTATATTGACCTTCGTAGTGACTTTCAAGGACTGTAAAGTTGGAGCTCAGCTCTCTGCTTAGCAGCACTGTTAATAGTCTTCCCCTTAAATCTTTACTGTTTGCTTTTAGCCTACCAAGGTGTAACAATTCACATTTATCTGTTTTCAGCTCCATCTAACATTTCACTGTCGTTACCTGCGAATGATCTACATTGTCAGTCTTCTTCACTATCCACAACAGCACCATTCATGGTATCTTTCAAAAACATATTAAGCCAGCCATCCAGATTTTCGTCCCGGTCATTTTAATATTTCACAAATAGCAGATGTCCCAGAACAGACCCCTTCCGAACGCCATGAATTACATACCTCGAGCTCGAATAAGTCTCTTTAAACACTTTCTTTAATCAAGAGGGACGTTGTAAGATGCTTTAGTAAAATCCATGCAGACGACACCATCAGCTGTACGTTCATATATGTCTTCCATTACTTTAGCAGAAAGCTCAGTCAACTTGAGAAGATGGAACCTGCCCCACAAAAAGATATGCTGGTTTTCCCTAAGTAAGCCCCGGCTTCCAAAACATCACACTTCCTGGACACAAGATTACTCTTGCATGTACTGATCCATATTCTCTGTTCATCGACTTTGCCCATAATATTGCTGACATTCAAATACACACCTTTCAAACTATATATCTCATTATACGTGTTAATTTCATTTTGACTGTCCATACTTTGACTGGTGTCTACCTTGGTGTCAAATCCTTCACTTGCTGACCCGGTGTTCCGGTCCCCGCCCCCTAGTAAACGAGTAGAAACCCTGCTGAGTAGGATTAGCAAACCTCCCTGCCACCATATTACTTCCCCTCAAGTTCAGGTGCAATATTTCCCTCTTCCAAAGGTCACCCATTGCGCAGAAAAATGTTCCAGTTATCGATGCTTGAAACCCAACCCCTTTAACTACCTCCTCTGTGATTCATTCATTTGTGCTTTCATCCTGTTCCTATATGCACAAGCCCATGACTCTGGGAGTAATACAGAAATTACTACCTTGCAGTTCCTTCTACTCATCCTATATTCTGTATAAAATTCACACTGTAGAACATCATCCAATTTTTGACAATGACATCGATGCAAAGATGCACCACATCCTCTGGCTATTCACTCTTACTCTTGAGATATCCTGCAGTCGCTCTGATACATTTAGACCCAAGTTCCCGGGAGTCAAAACCGCATCCTGGAATCTCTTTTGTGCCACGATATCTCCTGCTTGTGCCCCTAACTATCAAGTCCCCTATCACTTATGTACTGCCTGACTTTACCCTCACTGCCACAGGGGAACCACCGGGGTTTCTTCATCTGAATTTGAAGACATTAATGGAATCAGGTGCAGACAAAAGTTACAAAAAGTGTTTGTGGACTCGGTTTGACTGCCAAATAGAAAGTGACAATGCCACTTTTCTTCCAGAGACCAAAGACGAGGTGCATGGTGCATTCGCTAGCCGTGAGCTCGTCCTTAGTGTACATGGCAGACAGGAGGAAAGAGGCGATATGAGACTGGGGAGTTACCGCAGAACGTGTGAGGCCATATCCACGACCAGTAAGTCCTGTAGAGACTGAGCAAGTTTGGTCTAGGATGCGGAGCAAAAAGAGCCAGTGCCTGACTCCGGGACCAGTGCAGTTGACAAATACTGGTTGTGTGGGTATATTTTACTGAAAACTTGGTTATACTCACAATTTGCGTTATGTCATTGTGTCCTGTCCTGTCCTAGGTCCGGAAGGGAGGTCTGAATGGAACTGAAATTACACCTTACTTCTGACTGCACTGGTTACCTTTCAGTGACCAAAGGGAAGTTGAGTGGTGTTTTCTTTGGCCACAAAATACAGTCCTATGTGCACATATGTACCAGAAAGAAAGAGACCTATTTCCTGAATCTTTACACTCAATATATGGGATCTCATCTTGTATTGTCCTTAAGACATTTTGTTAGCTTTATTACATTTTCGCTTTAGTAATTTGTTTGTAATTATTTTCTAGTTAAAGTTAAGGTTGCTGAAAGTAAATTCTTTGTCAGTGATATATTGCGCCATGCGATGATGTCAGACCCGGTTTCGCCGCGTGTAGTGGGAAAATACCGGTTTGGAGAAAATACCGGTGGTTTGTGTGAGCAGGATCAGCGCGTGAAAAGTTTTTATAGTACGCACTAAGAAACATCATAGAAGCAACGCCATAAGTTTATAAGATAATAGATATTTTGAAGTAAAAATTTTAACGCTGATTCTGTTAAAGGTAATGACGGTTGATAAAGTTCATGTTCTTTTTTTATCGAAAGCATTGCTGGATAGTTTGAGTTGAAGTGTATTTAAAGCAGTTGATGGCGTAGGTAGATTCTAACTGTATGTCGTATTTTAAAGTAATATAGTTTGTCGTAGTTTTACTTTTGCAAGATTTATGATGTAAATGCTATGCCAAGAAGGAAAGAAATACTGTATATATTTTGTATTGTTTTGTCAACAGTTTTCACCATACTTTAATGTGGAAGCGTGAACAGTAAACGGTTAATCTTACTGGGATCCTATTTTATTGACTACGGTTGAACGGTGTTTAGATCGGAGTTCTTACACCTGAATGAGAACACTACACATCTCATTTTGTGACAATGACATTGGTGCATATTTGTATCAGGACCTCTGGGGTTTCACTCTTCCTCTTGACAATATCCTGCAGCTGCACCTCTAATAGGGACGGTAGCACCTGTGAGGCAATATGACGTCCTGGTGTCTTCTTTGTTGCCAAACTATCTACTGTCTGTCTTTACTAACTAGTAAACAAACTGTCACAATCACATTGCCTGACTTTACCCTTCCATGTCACAGGGGAACCACAAGGGTTTCCTCATTTTGTTTTGAAATTCGTAGACGTTTCCAACAATTGTTCGTGGACTGAGGCTGACTGTCTGAGAACTTTGTTTAAAAGCTTCTATGCTGCAGACACTGAAGTTCACAGAGATCAGGCGCAGATGCCAAGTCTTTGTTGGTGTAAATAAGAGTCACCGCACCGGTTTCCTTCTGGAGAACACCTGCGAGCTGAATGGTGCCTTCACTGGTTGTAAGATACTGTGATTTGTGTACAAGAGTAACCAAAGCAAAGAAGCGATATGTTACAGGGGAGTTACCATGGTCAGGGACAGGGCAATATCCATATCAGTTATGTCTTTCCTCGAGAGAGCCCGAGTTCATGGCCATGGTCTGAATTGCATTGCAAAGACACAAGAATCATTAAAAAATCACCCCGAAAGCACGTGCCACGAGGCTTAATTGCAACATTTATCACATTGATACAAGCTGAATATGATGAATTATTGGCCTTACAATCTGCCACATAATGATATTGTAACCTTACGATTTAACTTATCTGCACCTGTATCACTTTTTCCTGCATTTTACTTGAGTTTCAACTTGTACTACCAAAATGCATTATTTTTGACACAATATGCAAATACACCAACAAGAGCGGATCTGATATCCTGTCTAGATCAGATATTCTGTAATATTAAATGGACAATTTTGAGTCCAGAATTTGTTGAGCCCTCAGGAAATGTGGTCATAGCATTGTTAGTCTCGAAATACTTTGGCTGAATATATCAGTAAAAACGAAAGGCCTTAGATTGAATTTCACAAAGACAACCTTTGTGCAGTTGTGTCAAAGACCTCAGAAGGCAAACTAGAAGAAACGGCTTTACATTGTGTAAGTTGAGGGACAATGGCATCGATTTAAATGGGTACTATATGCAGTGCAAGCAATATTCATACCCAAGGTCAGGAGATGCAGAAAAACACAATAGATCTATTACGTGGATGAGCAAAGATATATAGAAATATTGAAGAAAAGACATCTAAGTCAGGAATACAGAAAAAAATAGCAATACATGTTAACGACAGGGTATATGATGATTGGTGTTTAATTGGCAAGACTTAAGGATCTTAATTCTGGAGAGTTCCAGCTGGTTATTAATAACAATATGTTTGGATCTGCAAGTCGATTATTGTAAATTTGTTCAAAAATTAGGCAGGTATCATAGAGCGTTATCTGAGAAATGATGTTAGTGGTTGTCACTGGATGGAGCTGATGTTAGCTGATGTCTGACATGTGAGAGTCACGTACAGACCAGCTGGTCAGAAATTATTTCCCTTTCTCTATCAGTAGGGTAGAGAAGGACAGGGATGGTCAGGAAGTTAGGATGATGAAAAATATTGTATTTGATTAAAATGTAAGAGCAGTCATAGGAAAGTATGAGGTAGGTGAAATTAAACAGGGTCATGGAGGAACATACAGGAAGCAAGAAACACATCAGACAGTGAATCAGGAGAATGAAAAGTAACCAGGAGGATCAATGAGAATCCCAAGGCATCTTATGCAGACACAGCAAACAACAGTAGAGTGGGGAGAGGACAGGACGACTCGAGGACAAACGTGGGAGTTTATGCCTGCAGTCAGCTTTAGCATGTGAGGTAGAAACTGGTTTTCACTAAGGAAATGGACAAGGAGGAAAGTGTGATGAGAAAGATGGTTGGTGAGATTCTCTGGCGTACTGATACTAAGGAAGAAATGCTGCTGAGTCTCTCTAACCATTTTGATGGGTAAGTTCTTTGGGGGAATTTAGTACATTGGGAGACACAGAACACATGCAGTTAAATGTGATGTTTAAGCTGCCAACACCGTACTGTAAGAGCAGAGATTTTAACAAAATCTGGCCCGTACTGTAAGGGAAGGGAATGGTCTGTCTCTGGGATAAATATGCCCTGTGTATGTGACTGCTCAGGAAAAGTCAACATTTGACCATAGGGTCCGTGAACTTTACACTATCTAGTCCTTCACTACCAGGACACAGAAAAATAAAACTCACAACATTGTGCAGTGAGCACACGGTCCTGTACACATCCAGCAGTGTTCACCACCGTTAAATACTAGAACAACACCAGCACTTCAAGGACAGAGAATTGTACAAACGTTGTAATGGACTACAATTCATGGACCTCAATCCCACTGGACATCTCTCAGGATGTAACGGAGAGTTGACAATGGAGAACATTGAATGACGTGTATTTCAATTTCCGAAGATTTTTGAAATGCCAACAGCAGAAAGAAGAAAAGAAATGTAGGCTGGTTCTGGAAAGTAGTAAAAGTAACAGAGTAGTGTGACTGTAACTTCCACCACATTGGCTGAAATTGTCTTAGTGTAGAGCCTCTGGGGAGTGGAATTTGTTGGCATCGTGGAAATATTTCCCAGCATTTACAGCCTCTACTGTGTCAGTTTGTGCAGATTTAGCATGTGATCTAAAACTTTGATAATGTTCTCCAGATCTATTGTGGAGAATAGCCTGACTGATCTGGTTTAGAAACACCAATGTCCTTGTATGCAATAACAATTGAAACTTTGTGAATGCAGCCAGTCCATCACAGATAAAGCGGTGCTCAGCACTGAACACATTTAAAGGAAACCTGTTACTGGAAAGCAGAATTCATCATCAAGGCCTCATCTAGGCGATGCTATCAAGAAGGAGTTACAGGAGACTCAGTCCCACAGCACCAGGTTCAAGAACAGCAATTACCTCTCAACGTTCAAGCTTTGGAAGCAGAGGGGATAATCTCACTCAGCGCAACAATTAACTCATATTCAGGTACTCCCCAGCTCACATTCTTGATAGTTACTGCATATTTAGTATCAATTTGGTTTGCTTTTTGTTTACTTACACAATTTATTCTCTTTGTTGTCTTTTCTACATTGGGGTTTTGTCGGTCATTGATGTGTGCAGTTTTTCATTGAGTCCTTCGTTTTTTCTTTGTGTTTGCTCCACATGCCGGCAACAAAATATATATGGTAACTTTTGTACTTTGACAATACATTTACTTCGAACATTCAAATTCACAGAAAATCTCTTGTGAGGATAGGTGGAGTAAGAGAGGGCTTTTCTCTCTGGCAGGAAGCAGAAATGAGATTGGACTTGATGGAGTTATATAAAATGATAGCAGGCATCAAATGAGGGGATATCCAGGGAATGTTTCACAAAGTGGAAGTCGCCAAAACAAGAACGCATAATTCTAAGGTGTTTGCAGAAAAGTTTAGGGTGTGGGGATGTCTGAGGTTAACTTTCAAACACAGAAAATGAGGGCAGTTTACTGCTAAGGATGGTGCTACAGGCAGATGTTTAGGGACTATTAAGAGACCGTGCATTAGGGCATGATCCTTGAAATTGATGAATTGCAGTTGGAGAAACTTTTATAACAGTCATCCTCAAAGATGGACACAATTTTGGGTGAATTTGCGTAAGTAAGAGCAGGTTAGTGATTACCTGCCACCTTGTACTTCATGCTCACCTTCCGCCATCTACTTTTCCTGACCACACATCAATTTTCTTTCCAGTCTGGTTAAAAGGCCTCAGCCAGAAATGTTGACAGTTTACTATTTTGCATTGATGCTAAGTTCCACCAGCATTTTGTGTGTGTTTCAAGCTAAAGAGAATTATGTTAGGCAGGACCTGGGGACAAAAGCGACCGGGAGCAGATGTACCTCACACCTGACCTGTGAGAGTTATTTAAGGCTGAGTGTTTCAAATTTCAAATGGTTTATGTGAGGGGGAAAGTCAAGAAGCCAGATTTAAGAACATTACATGATCAGAGATGTTGCAAATGGAGTCAAAAATGAAAAATGACGACGAGGAAAGTTTAGAAAGTGAGAATTGGGCAATGCCTTTGATGAATATGCAACAATATGCAAATTAATCTAATTATCTACAGTGCTGAATGATTGTAGGGGAGAGAGAATGATTTTGCTGAGCAAGCTTGGACAGAATACCTGGTGCATACGTTAAAAACAAAAGGGGCAATAGAGCGAAAAGAGGAATATAGACAACTCCGTGGTGGCGGAATGAAAGCATGTCTAGAGCCGAAATAAGTGACAAAATCACCAAACGAATATTTCTCGTCAGTATTCACCAAATAGAAACTGATGGGGGAAATACACATCAGGAAGGATACGCTGATCTTCCACGCACACGGCTAACAAGTTGTTGGGAGCATTGGGCCTCTCAAAGAACACGAAGGCGGAAACTCACCAGGACTGGAAAGAATTACTTCCATGTTATTGAGTGAATGAGGCAAGATTGCAGTTTGGTGGGAATTTTACAGAGATCTTGGTGGTCTATTTTCAATTACACACGTTGTGGTATAGAACATCAGGTGAGCCAAAATTGTTTTCCCATTTTACAAGTGCTATAGTGACAAACCGGAGAACTGTGTACGTGGCACAAACATTTGGTGGAGTTGTCGATGTTGAGGAAGAGTGCCAATGGATTCGTAGAACATAGACCAGCTTGATATGAGGGCAGAGGAATGGCATATGAGGTGGTGTACTCGAGGGCATGAAATCTTACTGTTTTTTTTTCTCTCCCTGTTTGATTAGCAAGAACGGCAGTAATGCTGTGACATGCTCTGGCTCAGCATGTGGTAGATCAGGAAGTCGGTCAGTGTCCCTTATAAATTCACATGAGGAACATGCTCCATCTGTAGCTCGGCTCATCTAGAACAGTGAGAGCAAATCCTTTAGTGAGATGGTCACACTTAAGATGAAGGATGCTGATAAGTTTTGTGATCACCAGGAGAGACAGGAGAAAGACTCAACCAGTGCAGGGTCTGCTGTGGCTGCTCCCCTCACAACATGTACACGTTTTGAATACTGACGGGGGAATGACGTCTCAGGACACAACAGCATCAACCTGGCTTATGGCACTATGTGCCTCAGATGCCCAGTAGGGTAGGTCGGATTAGTCTGGACAGTATTTTGGAGAAGCCTTAAGATTCTGTGCCTGTAAAAGAATTCCCAGGATAGCGTGTTGCCTCTAGAATACCAGGATCAGGAACGAGTTAGAGCCGCTGCAGAAACTTCTCATGTTCTCGTGTTGCATATAACTTGCACACAGTGAATGGAGAGAATTAGGAAGGAACTTAAAATACACAACTTCAGAAATAATAATCTCCGAATTACATCCTGTGAGAAATATCTATGAAGATATAATTAGAATGATGATTCAGTTGAATATTTGACTGAGGAGCTGGGGCAAGGTCAAGATTGAAGTTCTTGGATCACTGCAATCTCTTCTGCGGTAGGGAAACCTGCACACAAGACGTGAGTTACACCTGAACTGGAGGGGGCCCAATATCCTGTAGATTGGCGAGTAATGCTCAGAACAGAGTAAATGGGAATAGCGGTCAGTGTGACCCTGAGCAGGCGATAATACATTTGCCAATAGAAAAATTTCTATTCAACAGGATAGACCAGAGCACAGACAAAGGAAAGGACATTTAGTTTAAACTGCATTTCCTTCAGAGTAAGAGGCTTGACAGGTCAGGCGGATGAACTCAGGTGTGACTGACTCTGGGGACTGGTGGGTCACTTCCTTTTATGCATAGGTCAATGATTTGAGTGACAGAATTAACGGCTTTGTGGTGAATTTTGCAGTCAATTCTAATATGGTTGGAGGGCAAGTAGTGTGGATGAAATGGGGAATCTGCTGAAGGACAGACTGTTTGCAAGAATGGGGAAAGAGATGGAAGGTGGAATAATGCAGGGAACTGTACGGTCATGCATATAAGTTTTAAAGATGAAGACTACTTTCCAAGCCCGTTAAAAATAAAAATAATCAAAAAGAAAACCAGGTGCTAATAGTATTGGGAGTCCTCCTGTAGGAAGTGTAACTTGCAGTATGAGTCGGTGATAAGAAAGCCACATCAAACATTGGCATTGATCTCAAGACGACAAGTATACCAAAGCAAAATGTTACATACAGGTTTCCAAATCATTGGTCAGATCCCACTTGCAGAACTATGAGCGGTTGTGTACCCCTTATCTAAAAACATGTTTCCCTGGACTTGGAGAGGGCTCAAATGAGATATATGAGCTTGAGTGGAGAAACTAAAGAGCTAATGTTTGAGGATTGATTAGTGGCTCTTGGCCTGTACTCAGGGGAGTTCACAAGAATTCGGCAGGTCTCATTGACACCTATTGAATATTGGAAGGCTTATATCATGTCGATGTGGAGAGGATGTTTCCTATAGTGGAGATGTCGAGGACCAGGGTGTCAGTTGTAGAGTAGAGGGATATCCAACTAGAACAGAAATGAAGAGCAATTGCTTACAAAGGTGGTAGTGAAGCTTGAATTCCTTGACACACAGATAGGTATGGACGCCAAGACATTCAGTATAAAACGAAAGTTGATAGTTTTCTGATTAGTTAGTGGATCAACTGATTGTGTGGTAAAGGCAAGAGAATTGTCCTAAGAGGGATAAAAGAGTCAGCCGTTCTGGAATGCTGCAGCAGACTGGATTGGGCTGAATGGCATAATTTTGCCCCTGCTTCTTATGGTTCTATCACAGCCCCAACATAATCATGGCTGAGGGAATGGCAGAATGGATAGTTCAATGTTCTAGGATATAAAGATGCAAGTAAGAAGGGAGAATGGGCAAATTTGTGAAAAGTGGGTGTCCTTTAAAAGTGTGAGGTTAGATGTTCAGAACCGGTATGATTCTTGTGGAGTAAAGGAAAAGGCCGGCAGGTTTCAGGAACCCTGTTTGATGAGGCATGTTGAGGCTGCGCTTGAGAAAGTGTAAACAACCTGCTAACATTTACTTTGGAGCCAAAACAGTTGGCCTCTCTCGCCTTCACTTGCACCATCATTGAAATTTTCCCACAACCAATGAACTTACTTTCAAGGACGCCTCATCACATATTCTCAATATTTATTGCTTGTTTAATTATTGTTTCTTCTTTATGCGTTTCCTGCCTTCTTTACTGTGGTTGATTGTGCTAGTGGGCTTATTTTTAATTGCTTCTGTTATAGTTATGATCTATGGAATAGACAACAGTTATGATACTATAGATTTGTAGAATAGACAAGGAAATTAATCTCAGGGTTCTATACAGTGGCATAGATGTACATTGAAGTCCTATCTACTGCCTTCAACTCTTCCCTGCTTTTGTAAGGTTATCGTTATTCGTTTTACATTTACATTGTAACATAGTGAAAGGCATCTTTTCCATTTTTCTTTAAATCCCGTCTATTTGCCTTGATCACAGGTCACTAAACCACCAGAATCTTCAATTCCGCGAGAGGCTATTGAAAAGCACAAGTGAAGAGAGGGATGCAAGACTATTTTAAAGTCACTCAATATCCCTTGAAGAACAGTTAACTCAATCATCAATAAACGGGAAGTATAAGGCACAGCTGTAAAATTGCCAAGAGCAGGCTGTCCTTAAAAATGGAGAGATTGTAGAAGAAAGTGAACGTGATGGAGGCCACCAAGAGACCAACGATAACTCGGAAGCAGTTACCAGCTTCAGTGCCGAGATGGGAGAGTCTGCACAAACAACAACTGTTGTCTGCGTGCTTCATCTTTTTTTTAACTTTTGAATAACTTTTTCACCGAGTTTCTTGGAGTGTAGTTTTTGGCAGGACACTGGTGCAGCAGCAGTTGGTCATGGTGTATTTTTATAACAACCAATTGAAACATCTTGACTGCACACAGTGATCTCCTTTTAACCACTAAATAGGAATTCTAAATGATTTGGTGTGTCATGTGAAAGGGGATGAATACTCATACAATGGATTATTTAATTATTATCACTTTGTAGATATCATTTTCATTTTGACTGGAAACGGTCTTTCTCTTATTCAGTATCAGAAAAGCCACAATAAAATACTGTGGCTTAATGTTGTAAAACAAAATATATGAAAACATCAAAGGTCAATATTATTACATTTTTTAGGTATTGTAATAGTAGGATGGATGTTGTGCTTGATCCTGGGGCTGTGTGTTCTCACTCCTTTATGCCTGCTGCCCAATGAAAGGTGTGAGAAGAGAGAATGACAGGGGTGGGAAGGGTCTTTGATTATGTTAACTGCTTTCAAATGGCAGGAGAAAATGCTGCTGGGGTCAATGGAGGGCAGGAGCGTTTCTGTGACAGACTGGGCAGTGATCACCAAGTCCTTCACTGATATGATTTCACATATTGTTGCACCTCCCCCATCTGGATTGAACGCAGTTTACCATTCTTCAGCCTCCTCATTGGGCTGATCAAGAATCCCTGGTATCTGAATCACAATCGGTTTAATTATGACTGGCATTATTGTGAAATTTGAAAACTGTTACCATCAGGTAGAAGGTACAGAAGCATAAAGGCAAACACAGTGATTCAGGAACAGCTTCTTACCCTTTGCCATCCGATTCCTAAATGGGCATTGAGACATTGGACGCGACCTCACTTTAAAATATACATATTTCCTTTTTTCTACTGTTTTTATCAGTTCAAATTACACATACTGTAATCGACCTACTTAGTTATTATTATTTTATTTCTTTTTTTTTATGTATTGCATTGAACTGCTGCTGCTAAGTTCACAAATCCCACAACACATACCAGTGATAATAAACTTGATTCCGATTCTGATTTTGATTTGTTAACGTACCAGCAGCAGTTCGATGCAATAACATAGAAAGGGAAAAAATGTAGAAAAATAACATTATATATGCATATTTAAATGGTGCAATATTGCGTAAAAACAAAAATAATATATATTATAAAAGTGAGGTAGTGTTCATGGATTCAATGTCCATTTAGGAATCGTATAGCAGAAGAGAAAAAGCTGTTCCTGAATCACTGATTGTGCGCCTTCAGGCTTCGGTACTGCCTTCCTGCCCCTAACAATGAGAAGAGCCCATGTCCTTCTTTATCGAAGTCCGTCATTATTGACGTCGCCTTTCTGATGCACCGCTACTTGATGATGTCTTGGATATTATGGAGTCTAGAATCCAAAAAGGAGCTGACTAATTTTACCACTTCTGGAACCAGCTTTTGCTCTTGTGCAGAAAACGCCCCAATCCCCAGTGATGCAGTCTGTTAGAATACTCTTCACTGTACATTGAGAGAAGTTTTTGCGTTTTTCAATGGAGAATCCACATCTCTTCAAACTCTAATGAAATATAGCTGCTGTCTTGTCTTCATTATAGTTGCATTGTTATTTTGGGACAAGGATAGATCCTCCGCTTCCGAGATCTTGACTCCCAGGGAATTGAAATTTCTCTGTCTTTCCTATTCTGATCCTTCTCTGAGGATTGTTTCGTGTTCTCACGTCTTACCTTGCAATTGTTAATACCTTCTTCATTTTTTCTATTGGTTTCAAGATAGTGATGTGAATGCACGGTCATGTTCACAGTTTAGGAATCTATTCTGGAGAAAAGGTGAATTATAATGGATTTGACTGGAGCTAGCAGAGGTGGAGTGAGAAAATCTGTTTGACAGAACATGAATAAATGGCAAATGGGAGTTCTTTTTTTAATTCTTTGTGAGTGAGATTTTATGACTGTTTCTTTTAGGACGAAGGATAGCCTGGCAAGATTAGGGAACCTTGGCCAATGACAGATGTAAAGGTTCCGGTCAAGGAAGCATACACTGGGTGTAGAAGGTCTGAATTGGACAAATGATTTGATAAAATATTTTTAAAAATATATTAAGAATACTCTTTAGCGGGAAACCAGGAGGACAGGTCAATGTAATGTCATTGATCAGGCATGTCAGAAAAATACCAAGCAATTCTATAGCTATGTTAGGAGTAACAGTATGGCTAGGGAGAGAGAGGCCCCATAGAGTGTAGCAGGATCTCCTTGTCTTGAGCCACAGGGAATGGGTGGGATCATGTATCAATCAATGATAATTTTTACTTTGTGTTTACTGAGTAAAATATCATGGTTGTTCAATGGATAATGCAAACTAGAGGAGTTACTTTGAAGGACTTTCATATTACCAGCGAGCAGTTATTAAGCCTGCAGTGCATTAAGGTGGATGAATCCTCGGGGCCTGCCCAACTGCTTTGTGGAAGGAGACAGAAAATTCTCAGGTCCACTGAGGAGTTGCCCCAATGAAGAAAATGTGGCTAATGATGTTCCATTGCTTAAAAGAGCTGTAAAGTACAAGCCTGGGAACTGCAGGTCAGTCAGCCTGTCTTCAGCAGCTGGGAAGTTACTGGAGGGGATTCGGAGGTCAGGAATCACCTATAATTGGATAGGCAGCATGTGATTATCAAGAGTCAGCATGGCTTTGTTTGTGGGAATTCGTGGCAGATAAATTATCAGAGGATTTGTAGATGTAAATAAACTGCTTCTCAGAATGCTGGCTGGTGATTAGTGATGTGCACCAGCGGGCAGAACTGTGAGTCTTTTTGTTTATTATTTTAATAATGTATTTGCATACAAGTGCACAAGACTTCATCAGTAAGTTCGGACATATTCTTGATAGTGAAGAATGTTCTCATAGATTACAGGGAGATCCTAATCAGCTGGGGAAGTGGGCCACAGAGTGACAAATGGTTCACAACACAGATACAGATGTGGGAGAAATTTGTGAACGCTGTAGAATTTACTCTATTTCTGCATAACTATGATCTAAATGTGAGCTGATTTTCACATTAAGTACTTAAACTAGATAAAGAGTAGCTAATTACATAAGTAACACCAAAGTATTATATTTGTTCATTTATTTATTTATTGAGATAAATGTTCCATGAGTCTGTGGTTTATTGAAAGTGGTGACAGTGTAAACAGGGTGGTGCAGAAATCCTCTGGCATGAATCCTTCATCAGTCAGGGCACTGAATACGAGAGTTAGGATGTATTGTTGCAACTGTACAATATGTAGATGAAAGTGTAGTTGGATTGTTGCCCAGCAACAGAAAGTACGTGAAGGGGTGCAGTAAAGATTCACAAGGAGCGACTGGGACTGAATAACAAGGAGGGAATGGAAAGCCTCGGTCTGTGTTTCCGGAATAAAGAAAGCTGAGCGTTAAGCGTACAGAAGTGTATAAAATCCTGAAGGACATGGATGCAAAGGTGAATGTCTGCAGAGTTTTTCACAACAAAGTCCACTTATAAGTAGATGGAGTAGTTTGTGGTGAAAGAGAATGATTTAAAGGAAGTGTGCGGAGAAAAGTTTTTTGCACATCTCTCTTCCTATCTTTTACATACCCCCCCCCCGAGTCACATGTGAACCATCTACACTGGAGTGAGGAGACTCCAGTGCTGTCCATCTTACTCTCAGTTACAGCGTTACAGAGGACAAAAATGCGGCCATACTAAACAAGGTGTGGATCCCAGAGTATCATTTACTTGTGTTTGGCCTATGTACCTCTAAACCTCTGCTATCCATCTACCTGTTCGAATGTCTGCTAAACATTGTGATTTTATCCCCTCTGCAGTTTCTTCTGGCAGCTCGTACCAGATACCCACCACTCTATGTGGAAAAAGTTACCCCATCGTCCCTTTTGAACTTTCCCCTATCCCAAGGTATTTCTGTTCACTAACACTCCCCAGGACACTGCCATTCACTGTTTATATCCTGGCCTGCTTCAACTTCCCAAATTCCATCACTGTGCACTTGTCTGACACTGTAACATCACTTCTCCATTTCCCTGTACCAACCACTCAGAAATAAATGTCCATCAGCAATTCACTGCACATCTAAGCTATTTGTGTAACTTGCTCAAAACAACACCTGGAGCCCTCTGTACTTCACTCATGAGCTATTTCGCTCCATATAAATAATAGTCTGCCTTAATAGAACCCCTCACACTCTGTCCCCGGCCCGGGTGATTGATATCGATTGCGAATAATTTACGGCCCTCACTTACCCCCGCTCCCTTAGACAGCCGATTACCACCCCGAATTCCACCCAATCCACAATGATTTTAATATTGATAGTATATAATTGAGCCTCCAGAACTGATCCAGGGGATATTTCAGTGGTTACATCCTCCCATCCTGAAATAAATCTGTTAATTTAGGTTTTATCTTCTGTGTGAAAACCGGTCTTTTACCTTTGTGTACTCATCATGTGATTTCTGGTGTCATGCGCAGCCTTTCATGTGGTACCTTGTCAGATGTCTTCTGAAAATCTAAGTCTTCCAAATCTACAGGTTCACTTCTGACATCTAGAAATAGTCTTTACATGTTAATCAAACTTGAATTGCATTTCACTCATTGAGCTGACAGCGTTTCAGATTGGGTAGAAGATTGACATGTTGGTGATGAAACCTTTTGCTCACTGGTCTTCATCAATCAATGCACTGAGTATCGACGTTGGGGTGTTGTGATGCATTCGCTTAAGATCTGAGGTCACATTGAAATATAGTGTATATTTTTGATCACACTGTGACAGGAGACAACATTTAGCTGGAAATAAGGCAGGAGAAGTTAACAACTTCAATATCGGGACACAAATGACTAAGTTACGAGCAGTTTAGGATTGTTTTCCTTGGAATGTGGGAGAATGAGGGGCAATATTACAGAGGTGTATAAAACATTGAAGGTCACTGATAGTGTCAATGCACAAAGAATATTGAAGAGGAATATAGAATCAGGAACTAGAGGGCACTGGAGGGGGAGCAGGCAGGCTCGAAAAGGAATCTGTTGTTCTATGTCTTTCAGTCAGACGGTGGTCAATTTCGCACATCACACACACTAGGCCAGAGACCACTGCTCTTCCAAGCTCTTTCCTGGTGTAGCCAGTCTTCATGGTGGATACATCATTTCTCAGGGATGAAGTCTTTGGAGATTCTGTGGCTCTTGTTTTTTGTGGGATTGGGTTGTTGGTGTTAGGATGTGCAACTCTTCTCCATTTGCATCCGGGCTTCATTCAATGCTGGAACATTGAATATGTTCGAATACTGAGGTCCTTCTACCGGTCAGCCTCATTCATCTCCCTGCAATAACTGTAAGATCAAGCACGATTATCACAATATAATATATTCATTCACCCTATCTATATCCTTTATAATTTTGTATACCTCTGTCAAGTCTCCCTTCATTCTCATAAATTTCAAGGAATAAGGTTAAAGCTCCTTGAGTAGCTGGTGCCACTATGCTAACAGCCGGCTGGTCTCTGAAGAGGGATCTAAAATTTATGCTAACAATAAAGAGGTGATTTCATTTACCTAGGCTTCAGAAGATTTTGAGAAGGTACACTAGAAGAGGTTAATATTGAAACTACAGGAGGTAGGGATTCAGGATTTGGGATTCAAATGTGTGCAGAATTGGTTGAAAAACAGAAAGATTAGATTAGATTAGGTTCCACTTTATTGTCATTGTGCCGAGTACAGATACAAAGCCAATTAACTGCAGTTAGCATCTAACCAGAAATTTAAAGAAATGTGTTATTTGCAAAATAACTGTAAATAAAAAGTATGTGTGAGCTCCCAGTAGAGTTCAAAGCAAGAGACGTCTCCTTAATCTGTTTCATGTAATTGTGAGGTGACGCTTTG
>JAUOBT010000614.1:14763089-14775118 GCA_032362145.1 Hypanus berthalutzae
GTCTCTGGGCAGGTCCTGGCGGATTGGAAGAAGGCAAATGTCGCACCACTGTTCCAGAAAAGGGTGCAGGCGAAAGGCAGGAAACTATAGCCCACACGAGGAAATCTGTGAGGAATTATAGATGGGGAGCCCAGTTAGTTTAACACCTGAAGCTGGGAAAATGCTTGAAGCTATCATTACAGAAGAAATAGTGAGGCATCTGGAAAGAAATGGATCCGTCTGATAGACGCAGAATGGATTCAGCAAAGGCAGGTCCTGTTTGACAAACTTACTGGAGCTCTTTGAGGATATAATGAGCACAGAGGATAGAGGGGAACAGATGGACATTATATACTTGGATTTCTGGTAGGCATTTGATAAGACTTATCCATAAGATAAGGATGTATAGAGTTGGGGGTGATGTATCAGCATAGATAGAGGATTGGTTAACTAATAGAAAGCAGAGAGTTGGGATACATGGGTAGTCCTCTGGTTGGCAATCAGTGGTGAGCGGTGTGCCACAGGGGTCGATGCTGGGCCTGCAACTGTTCACAATATACATTAATGATCTGGAAGAGGGGACTGAGTGTGGTGACGATACTAAATTGAGTGGGAAAGCAAGTTGTTCAGAGGATACGCAGAGCTTGCAGAGAGATATGGATAGATTAAATGTGTGGGCAAGGGTCTGGCACATGGCATGCAACGTCAGTAACTAGGAGGTCATCCACTTTGGAAGGAAAATGGAAGATCAGATTATCATTTAAATGGTAAAGAAACTGCAGCATGCTGCTGTGCGGAGGGACTTGGGAGTGCTTGTGCATGAATCACAGAAGGTTGGTTTGCAGGTGCAGCAGGCTATAAAGAAGGCAAACGGGATGTTGGCCTTCATCGCTAGAGGGACTAAATTCAAGAGCAGGGAGGTTATGCTGCAACTATACAGGGTACTGGTGAGGCCGCACCTGGAGTACTGTGTGCATTTCTGGTCTCCATACTTGAGGAAGGATATACTGGCTTTAGAGGTGGTACAGAGGAGGTTCACCAGGTTGATTCCAGAGATGAGGGAGTTAGACTATGAGGAGAAACTGTTGCCTGGGACTGCAGTTGGTGGAATTCAGAAGAAAGACAGGAGATCTTACAGAAACATTTAAAATTATGAGGAGATTATTATAGAAAATTATGTTTCTATAAGGATAGGTAAGATAGAGGCAGGAAAGTTGTTTCCAATGGTAGGTGAGACTAGAAATAGGGGACACAGCCTCAAGATTTAGGGGAGTAGATTTAGGGTAGAGATGAGGAGAAACTGCTTTTCCCAGAGGGTGGCGAATTGGTGGAATTCTCTGCCCAGGGAAGCAATGGAGGCTACATCAGTAAATATATTTAAGACAAGGTTGGATAGATTTTTGCACAGTGGGGGAATGAAGGGTTATGGGGGGAAGGCAAATAGGTGGTGATCAGCCGTGATCTTATTGATTGGCGGGGCAGGCTCGACTCCTGCTCCGATTCCTTATGATCCTATGCCACCTTCAGGGATGGCACATCAGCGAAACACTTGACAACGCCAGCTGTTAAGTTCAGAGTTCAATTTCCACCACTGCCCGTCAGGAGTTTGCACGCTCCCTCCCCGTGACCGCGTGGGTTTCCCTCAGAGCGTTCCGGTTTCCTCCCACAGTGCAAAGACAGACGGGTCTGGGTCGGTGAGTCGCGGGCTCGCTGTGTAGGTGGCTGCCCCCAGCACATCCTCACACTGTGTTGGCCATTGATTTCACTGTACGTTTCAATTTACTCATGACAAATAAAGCTAATCTTTCAACTTTATGCCTTAGAGAACACAGAACATAGAAGAGTACAAACAAGTACAGGCAGTTCAGCCCACGATATTGTGGCTACCTTTTAACCTGCTGTAACCCTCTCACCGTAGGCTTCTAATGTGAATACAAGCCAACAGCATAATATACCCTTCTGTCCTACATAACCCTCCAATTGTCTTTCATCCGTGTGCCTATCTAAAATTCTCTTAAATATCCCTTTTGTAGCTGCCTCTGTCACCACTCCTGGCAGCATGTATCACATGCTTTTTACTCCCTGTGTGACATCCCCATATACTTTCCTCCAATCACTTTAAACATTATGCCCCCTCCTTTTGGAGGGTGAACAGGCTTTGGGGTGTCAGAAGGTGAGCCACTTGCCACAGGACAGACAGCCTCTGTGGCCACGTTATTGGTTTGCTGCATTTCCAATCAGTGATGCCCTCTGATTGATTGTCCATACGCTCAGCTGGTACCTAATAAAGTGGCCACTGAGTATATATTCGTGGTCTTCTGACACTGTAGCCCATCTGCTTCAAGGTTTGCGATGGTGTGCATTCAGAGATGCTCTTCTGCACACTACTATTGTTAAGCATGGTTATTTGAGTGGCCCAATGAAGGGTTTTGACCTGAAACGTCGTCACTACCTCCTCCCATAGATGCTGTCTGACCTGCTGAGTTCTGCCAGCATTTTGTGTTTTTATTTCCAGCATCTGCAGATTCACTCGTATTGCCTCTCAGAAAGTAACACCTCCTTTCGTTGAGTTAAAACAAAGCTGAGCAACATATTACTTAACTTGCTTCTGTAACAGACTGTTCTCACCTGAATAACATGCTGTGAAATATCTGCCCAATATAAGCAGTTGCTTTCATAATCAAAATCCAAAGCGACAGTGCCTTGCAAGTTCTGAAGTGGCAGTGCCTCATCTGTACCGCTGGAGAGATCATAGCGATGAATAGAGCTCCTCAGAGCATAAAGTATAAACTCATTTTCCTCTGCAAAGAGAAATAAATAAAATATTTCTTCTGTCACCATAATGATGTCTTCAATGGACATCAGTATAAAATATTAACAATCTTAAATGTTCCATTAGGGGCAACAAGTTTTATAACTTCTTCAGTTCCCACCTTCAACTACTTTATTAACCCAAAAATCAATCAGATCTGCAACTGGAAGTGGGAGATGGCTGAGGGGCATGCAAGAGAAGTTGCAGAGTTAAGTGGCAAATAACAAAAGTGCAAATAGGCATGTATTTTTTTCCTTCACCTGGGAGCCAACACACTCCTCATGGCTTTAGTGTCGTAAATACAAAATGCCATTGAGACAGCTTGCACATCTCTCAGCACCACTACTACTGGCAATTTGCTTTCAGTGTGTATTCTCCTTGTCTCCACTTTAAGACCATTCTTAAAGTCTGCCTCTTGATCAAGCTTATAGCCACAGGTTCTAACGTGGGCTTGATGTTGTCAATTAGTTGAAACTGCCTGCTCATATTATTGGCTCCATATAAATAACTTCAAATAATAATACTCCAAGATTTTTGGTCATTTTTAAAAACTTAATTTTCTCATTCACTCACTCACCATTTTCTATTAAATCAGCAACAAGTCATGAACACCATTTCTGACCATACCTTTGCATCTTTCAATGTCACAATTTCACTCCTGCGCAATGTTCTCAATGGTTACCTTGGAAATTTACTTGACAATGAGCTAATAAGAAAATGTTTTGGTTCCCTTTTCGCTTCCCCCCCCCGTACATTTTGACATAAAGAAAGAATATCACTTGTAAAAATCCTATTAATATTTTACTTGGTCAAAAAATTCAGAGTTCAAAGTACATTATCAGAGTACGTAATGTCACCATATACAACCCTCAGATTCTTTTTCTGCAGCCATACTTAGCAAATCTATAGAACAGTAACTGAACATCAGGCAATGTAAACTGTAAACAAACTGTGCAAATGCAGATATAAATAATTAGCAATAATTAACAAGCATGAAATAACAATATAACAAAGTCCTTAAATGAGTGTAACTATCCCCTTTTGTTCAAGAGCCTAACTATTCTTGAACCTGGTTGTGCGAGTCCTTAGGCACCTGTACCTTCTACCTGATGGCAGCAGAGAGAAAAGAGCATGGCCTGGG
This sequence comes from Hypanus berthalutzae, assembly GCA_032362145.1. NCBI lineage: Eukaryota > Metazoa > Chordata > Chondrichthyes > Myliobatiformes > Dasyatidae > Hypanus > Hypanus berthalutzae. The sequence continues at coordinate 14,767,022 of JAUOBT010000614.1, forward strand.
TGGTGGAGATCTCTGATGATGGATGCTGCTTTTCTTTGGCAACATTTCATGTAGATGTGCTCAACAGTTAGAGGATTTTACCTGTGATATGCTGGGCTGAATCCACTACCATTTGTAGGATTTTCCACTCAAAGGAATTGGTGTTTTCATACCAGGCCGTAATGCAGCCAGTTAGCACACTTTCCACCACACATCTATAGAAGGTTGCCAAGGTTTTTAATAACATGCCAAACCTCCACAGACTCCTGAGGAAGCAGAGGCGCTGCTGTGTTTTCTTCGGAATAATATTTATATGATGGGCCCAGGACAGGTCCTGTGAAATAGTGACACCCAGGAATTTAAAGTTACTGACCCTCTTTACCTCTGATCCTCCAGTGATTATTGGTTCATCTACCTCTAGTTTCCCTCTCCTTAAGTCTACAATCAGTTCCTTAGTCTTACTGACATTGTGAGAGTGGATGTTGTTATTACACCACTCAGCAAGTTTTCAGTCTCACTCCTCTATGCTAATTCAGCACTCCCTTTGGTACAGCCCACAGAAGCGGTGTCATCGGCAAACTTGCATATGGTAGGTGTAAATTGAGTAGAGCAGGGGACTCAGTACACATCCCTGCAGTGCTCCCGTGTACTGGAGATTGTGGAGATGTTTTTGCCAATCCAAACTGACTAGGGTCTGCAAATGAGGAAATTCAGGATCTAATTGCACAAGGGGATATTGAGGCCCAGGTCTTGGGGGTCTACTGGTTTGATGGTGTTAAATGCCAAGCTGTAATCGGCAAACAGCATCCTGATGAATGCATCTTTGCTGTCCAAATGTTCCAGGGTTGTGTGAAAAGCCAACAAGATAGCAAAAGGTCCACAGCAGATGCTTCGGTAGGTGAACTGGAGTGGATCCTAGTCACCAGTCAGACAGGAGCTAATATGCTTCAACACCAGCCTCTCAAAACACTTCATCACTGATGATGTAAATGCCATTGGGCGATAGTCATTGAGACTGGTTACCATGCTCTTCTGGGTACGGTACGATTGGGTGCCACACACTGCCAGAGCGAGAGTTTGAAGATATTCGTGAATACACCAGGCAGTTGGCTGGCACAGGTCTTCAGTACTTGGCCAGGCACTCCTCTGGACCAGATTCACTCTCTTGAAAGCAGCCTGCACATCATCTTCAGATACTGAGACCAAAGGATCATTGGAAGACATGGGGGTGCGCAATGGTTCCTCCCTGTTCTTGTGTCAAACCGAGCGTAGAAGGCATTGAGCTCATCTGGAAGCAAAGTTCTGCTGTCCCCCATAATCACAGGTTTTAGCTTTGTAGGAGGTTACGGCATTCAAACCCTGCCACAGCTGTCGAGCATCTCTCGTTGATTCCAGTCGAGCCCAGAATCTCCACGTTGCCCAAGAGATGGCCTTCCAGAGATCATACCTGCATCTCTTGTAGTATTCTTGATCTCCAGACCTGAAAGCCTCTGATGTGGCCCTCAACAAATTCTGGATTTCACTATGCATCCAGGGCTTCTGATTGGGGAAAACCCTAAACGAAATTGTCTCTACTTATCCACGGCTGTTTTAATAAAGTCTGTAACAACCCCGGTGGAGTCATATAGGACCTCAGGTGAGTCTTGAACACAGCCCAGTCCACTGACTCAAGGCAATCGTGTACCTGTTCTTCTGCCTCCCGCGACCACCTCTTAGTTGTCTTGATCTCTGGAGCCTTGCTCTTTAGGCTGTGTCTGGATGCAGGTAGTAGGAGTACAGCCAAATGACCCAACTTGCCAAAATGTGCTCTCGGGAAGGAACGATAGGCATTCTTCATCATAGTGTAGCAGTGGCCTAGTGTGCTGGGATCTCTGGTGCAACAGGTTACATGCTGGTGATCATTGGGCAGGGTTTTCTTCAAACAGGCCTAGTTAAAGTCACCAAATATAATTTGAAATGCGTTAGGATAGGCTGTTTCTTGTTTACAGACAGTACCATGCAGTTTTGCGAATGCATGCTTGTAATCAGCTGCTGATTCAAGTTCTATCTAAATACACTGAAAGGGACAATTTAAAATGCATTTGAAAAGAGATGATCGCCAAACTGAGGGTCTTCTTGACAACTGGAGACTTGCTGGTATAAAACTGTGACATGCTATGAGCTGCTGAGTGGCTGAATGTATGGAATGTGTTGTTACCAGGGGATCTAAGACAAACAGTGCAGTGTAAACAAAGGTGTTGCTAAAGTGTAGCATTTTACAGATTAATTTCTGATTAATTAGAAGTGATACTGAAGTTTAGCCACAAGGAGTCTAGCAAAAATAAATACCTCCAAGGTTAAATATTAAACCTGCATGAAATCAGGTTTATATCACCAGCAAAGAACTTGTGGATTTTGTAAATGCCCTTCACAATCTTTAGCAGTCCAATTACATGTAGGTCAATCCAAATCAAAAGTATACATGCATGCAGATGGTGACTCCACTGCCAAATGATGATGTGAGTCCCAGATGCAAGGCTTCAATCACAATCTACTTTGTCTTTGTGCCGTCAGCCATCTGCGTGCCAGAGTGGATGAGATCTTTGGGGAGAGAGGCCAGATCAGGTCAACATTGTAAGTCATCCCATCTTTCTTTATGATAGAGTAACTCATTGTCTTCTTTAACATTGCTTTGACTAGAAACAGCTATTGCTTCTAAATTACAGCAGCATCAAAAAGTTAGACAGTGAATGAAGCATTATAAATGTTGTTGCTTGTGTGTTTTGTGAACATGGTGGACATGTAGGTTGATGCCAAAATATGTGTGCCACTTGCAGATCTGTGCTGGCCTCAGCTCTTCTGTGCCAGTTCCCCATACCTCTCAATGACTTGATCTTCCAAATATTTATCTATTATCTGCCTTAAAGTTCAAAAAGTTCAAAGTAAATTTTATTATCAAAGTACATTTATGTCACCATATACAACCTTGAGATTCATTTTCCTGCAGGCATACTCAGCAAATCTATAGAATTGTAACTATAACAGGATCAATGAAAGATCAACCAGAGTGCAGAAGACAACAAATGGTGCAAATGCAAACATAAATAAATAGCAATAAGTAACGAGAACATGAAATAACAAGATAAAGGGTCCTTAAAGTGCGATCATTGGTTGCGGAAACATCTGAATTGAAAGATAAGTGAGTGTAGTTCAAGATACCACCACGTTGGAGCAGCAGCAAGATTTGTCTATAAAGCACATGCCTCCTTGCTTTGCCTTAGCCGAGTCAGCAGTTCGAATTATCTGATTTCAATGTTATGTTGTGAATTGCTAGCATGTAGTAATAGACCAGCTTTCTCAAAACTATTTTGAGCTTTTGCACATGTCAAGGAAAATATGTGCATCCTTACTAAATGAAAAAGCAAATTGCAAATGCTAGAAATCTAAAATTAAAACTGAAACACTCAGCAGGTCAGGCAGTATGTGCGGAAAGAGAAATAGAGCTAATATGGAAAAAATAGCCAACTTCACCACTGTGGCCTCTCTACTTGCATTTTCCCTTTTCTCAGTTCCAGTATTCACAGTAGAAAAAGAAAATATATACAAGTGAATGTTGTTAACAGGAATGGGAGGTTGTCACTGCCTGAGAAGACCAAGGCTTTCTTCTCCAGAAAATATAAAAAAGTATAAAAATAGATATAAAACCATTTTTAACATCGTGCAACTGTAAGCAAGGATGAAGAGAAATTCCTGTGAGAAAGTTTTCACTCAAAAAGTTAAAAGTTCAAAGTGAATTTATTATCGAAGTATGTATATGTCACCATTTTCAACCCCGAGATTCATTTCTTGCAGGCATTCACAGTAGAGCAGAGAACTATGACAGAATCAAAGAAAAACTACACACAAGCAAGACTGACAAGCAATCAATGTGCAAAAGCAGACAAAATGCAAATACAAAAAAGATACTACTAATAAATAAATAATACTGAAAACATGAGCTGCAGAGTTCTTTAAAATGAGTCCATAGGCTGTGGAATCAGTTCAAGTTGAGGCGAGTGAAGTTGTTCACACTAGTTCAGGAGCCCAGTGGTAGAAGGGGCATGCTTGAGATGAACTGGGCTGTGTCCACCTTTGTAGGCTTTTCGATTCTTAGGCAGTGGTGTTTCCACACCAGGCTCGATGCAGTCAGTCAGGATACTCTCCACTACACATCTAGATCGAAGACACTCTATAATAGGAAGCTTCATTTCCCAGAAAGCAGGTTGAATGTGGAATTTGCATTGTGTGAAACAATAGCTGAAGTGGGTGGATGTCTTTAAATCAAAGTAGAGAGATGAATAGGATTACTATGGACCTTGATGGTAAGGAGATTTCTACGTGACGTAAACACCAGGTGGACTGAATTGGTCAGAAGGCATCTCCGTGCTGCAGAAAAGTTGTTGTTTACTCTGACTATAGAATTTTAAGCTTATTAGCCAGAGCCTTCATGAAAAATGATGTAGACATATTAATATTTTGAGTTAGCATTGAAAAAGCACAAAGTTAATTAATTCATAGTTCAAAGGAGGGAAGCTGCAGCCTGCCTAGGGGACATTGGCCATTCGTTGAGCTAATGCAATTAACTCTGTATTGTGCCTGATGATTGGATGAGCATAACCACAATCAACTGTTCTTTTCTGATGTTTTCATGTCAATGAATTATCTGTCATGACTTATGGCACTAGACACTTGACCAAAGAAACAGATTATAGTCCAGGGAGTCTGCACAGGGTAGAATTCTGTTTAACTGAGAATCACTTCAAGATTTTAAATTTAATTAACTTTTCAAACATATATTTGGGTGTCTGGAGAGCAATACTAATTTCTACAAACAACGCCCTACAAGATCTGAACCCTCCAACATGAAAAGGTAACAACTTGAAGTAAATGGAATTTAGATATGCAAACATTGTGTCTCTTGTTACCTACAAAACAAAGTAAGCATTGTCTGGATGTTGCTCAGGCTTTCAATGTAAATAGGTTGGTTTATTGTGCTGTCTATATGAAATTTCTAAAGATCTAAGTTTCATATCCAGGTCTAAAGTTTAAATATGTCAGTATCACAGTTATTTTCAATTAATTATAAGCTTTGGGCAATTAACAAAGGTTTTTAGGCTCCAGTTTCTGTACCACTTATGCATATCAGTGTATCTGTGAAAGGTAACTGAAAATTTTCTTTCTGATCTCCTCCAAACACTGCCACATTCAGTTATTAAACTGCAAAATAAATAAAAGACTAAAATTGGTGGAAATACTCAATATTTCAGGTGGCATTGATGGAGAAAGAAAATGAGGTAATGCTTCAAGTCAACAAACTATCATCTTCTAGTTAAAAGTAAAGTTTTAAGGAGAGGAGGTAGTAACTGCCAATACTGGCAGATAAAATACTAACAGTTTTGTGAAGGGAAAAATAAGTAATGGTTCTAGAAAAGAATTAACTGCCAATGTTGAATTTAATTTTTATATCAGAAGACAAATGGACCTTACCATAGGCGAGATTGTGTGGAAGGCTTAGGATAGAAAGATCACAGTATAACTGTATACAGAATTAAAATCAAAATGATAGAAATCAGATACACTAGGAATCTCTATTTGCCATAATTTTTGGAATATTAAAGGTAGCCTAAAATCACAGGATCACAATACTATAGTTTGCTATGTCATTCCAGTGCTTTGATGCAGTATTGATGGAATGGTTGCCAAACCTTGAAGATGAGATAGAGAGTATCTTAGAACAGTACAGCACAGGAACAAGCCATTCAGCCCACAACTTTGTGCTGAACCAAATAAACTAGTAATCAAATGGTCATCTAAACTAACCCCTCTGCTTACACTTAAAGCAACCTCCTGACAAAGGGATCTCTAGCTTCCTTCCATATAAACAACTTCTGCAGCTGCAGAGTCAACACACCATCACATTAATCATCACTATAATCCATCGAAGATAAGTATTTGCACCAAAGATGAAAATAGATGCTTCAATCATTCCTGAGGGTAAATATCAACTTATCCCACTGGACTACTGTTAGCTTTGCTCTCATTTCATTCCCTTTGCAAATTGTCTCGTCAGTTTTCAATCTTGCTTAAGAACTGCATTTTTCCAAAATCCAGGGAAAGCATTCTTCATAGGAAGATTAGAAGGGTCTCTCTTCAATCATTGCTCAGTACTCTCATACTTGCTAACAATACTGTCACAATGTAATAGTAACACACAGAAATGCTGGAGAAATTCAGCAGGTAAAACCTGCCCATAGTGATGATATCTGTAGATAACTATATCAGATGGAGCTTAAAATCTCCAAAGATGGGATTGAGTTTCCTATCTGCAAATCCCTAACTCAAAAGGAGATTTTAAGCCTTATCCAATATAGGTATCTACAGGTATTTTCACTATAGGGAGATTATACTGTACTAACTTACTCTTCAGAGACTAGCTTATTTCCCGGTCTAGAATCAGTGGCAAGGTCTAGTGCTATAGCCTCTATTTGAGTGATGTGTTCCCCCTCCTCACCAAGGAGGAGATACTTCCAGCTAATGAAATAGGTTAAACGCAGTTTATTAATGATACATGTTTAAATTTAGACAAATAATGTTTTATACATATTTAAATCTCACAGATCTATAAAAGATTTCCAAATTACAGAAGATTTATAAACTACAAAGGATTTCCTAGCACAGACACAGTTCTTATGAATTAAAAGAACATACCAACGAATTAAAGACAGACGAGTTATCCATCGCAGAAACCGAAGGGTGAGGAACGAATTCCAGTTCTTCTTTCTGTCATCCCATTCTTTCTGTCATTCTCCTTGGGATTCCTAACAATCCCCAAAGCTTTCTAACATTTATACTGCCCTACTAATAGTTGACACCATCTGCATGTGATGTTTTCTGGATACCATTGCTAGGACAAAATAATTCACACAGATGGTCTAAAAGCTTCAGGGGACAGAAATCCCAAACACACAAAGTTAATGCTGAATATATGAGTACATAAATATCACAATTATTGATTGATCTAGTATACCTGTGACCATTTTTGATATACTAAGTGACAGGATCAGCCTGGACTGCAAGCTTACTTGAATTCAGTCACAATAGCACAAATAGTTTAGCTAATGTTGTCTGGTTTGATGCAGGCCAATTAGTTTAACCCCACTATCTTGCATTCATTAAAAATGGGCCTACAAGACCTCACTGTTTACTTGTTTACAACAAGAAGGGTAGCAAAAGAATTTTGGAAAGATCATACCGTGGTGCCAATAAGCCTCTCGTGCCCTGAGAAGTGAATATCCATCACAACAATAAATGGAAAAAATAAGTTTGACACTGATAGAAAGAAATATTCATGCATAACTCGAACGTTGATGGCAATGATGTGGCAGTATCTGTGACAACGCCTGCCGCAAATGACAAGAGCGGCAAGGAAACACCACCTCCAAATCCCTTTCAAATTATGTGTCATCCCAATTCAGGCATACATCAACCACTTCAAGCCTTGATCAAAATCCTAGAACTGCCTTTCCAATGAGACTTGGACAAGTAAATGCAGATCTACAGGGATCAGATCATTTGATGGGTAATAAATGGCAGCCTCCTTAGTGAAAGCAAAAAAAGAAACCATCAAATTATGTATAGAAAATACCACAGGGCATTTTTCCAATGGTTTTCAATGCTTATCTCAATCTATTACAATTTTAGCAACCCATCTGTAGAATTATTCTTTTAAGAGGAAATTAGACAGAAATAACTAAAACACTATTGATTGCAAATAATAGTATGTGGCACTGCAGAATCCATCATACTATGTTCAGCAAATACAATCAGGAGGGGTCACCTCAAAACAGGCAAGGCTGTAAGGAAATTGGTCTATTGTGTCTGTGTTGGTGCAAGAAAGCTTTCCTAACTCAATGCCACCTCCTTGCATTTGATTCTAGCCTGAAGTTGGTTTAAGCTTGACAAGTTCTGTCAGTATCACTCTTTCGGGAAGTGACTTCAAGACCCTGACCACCCTCTGGATGAAAAGACATTTACTTTTTTCTTGATTCATCTGCCTATCAATTACATTACTTCGGCCTTTTAGTTCTTGATCCGTTGTTG
>JAUOBT010000614.1:15187002-15207692 GCA_032362145.1 Hypanus berthalutzae
CATCTACTACATACAGTTCTTGCATATTTCAACTTCTTTCCCAAGCCTATGAACTCCAGTAGTAGATTCACTTAAAGGACAGAACATAGAACATAGAGATCGACAGCATATTACAGGCCCTTCGGTCCACATGCTGTGCCGACCACGTAACCTACTCTGGAAACTACTCGAACTTTCCCTAGAGCATAGCCCTCTATTTTTCTATGTTCCATGTACCTGTCTAAAATGCTCTTAAAATACACTATTGTATCCGCTTCCACCAGTGTCGCCGGCACTGCATTCCATGCGCACACCAGTCACTGTATGAAAACCTTACCCTGGTAACCCCTCTGTACCTCACAACGCAGACCACTTCATACTTGTCTGTATTAACTGTGATCTGCCACGATTCAGCCCATTTCCCATCCAATCAACATCAAGCTATAAGCTTGGATCGATTTCCTAGCAGGAACAATGCCCTCAACCTAGGAGTGTTCCGCAAGTCTTCTGTTTTAGTTATCTACTTCGACACCTAAGTCATTAACATACATGATGAATAACAACGGGCCTAACACCAGTCCTTGCACTACACTTGTCAGAGTCACAGACTCAACTGTCCCCTCTCTGTTAATCGTTCATCAATCCGTCCACAAGCCGCAGCTACATTCGTGTGGGCACGTAATGTTTTATTTAATCATCAAACGTCCATGAAATATTGTTCTAGACCTTGTTTATATGCTCAGAAGAACAAACATACAACGTGTTTTATTGTGATACATTTCACCGTGTGATACTGTGGCTTTCGTCATTCAAATGACAAGAAATTAAGAAAAAAGGCGACAAAAATATGTCCGATTTTCCCCCACAATAAAGTCTACTCCATTTCACCTTCCAAACTAACGTCCCGCCCTCAATGTCAGAAGCGAATGTGCTTCGCTGAATGGGACGAAATAAATCTGTTTGAAGTTGATTGTCCATGTTGATTGTTCAGGATGATTGTCTACTTCATAAAGAAACACTGATCCGAAAATGTGTCATTTTAGCACCTGACGTCAGACGTCCCGGAAATACATTGGCAACGTTCATACTATTTTTTGTATAAAAGTTAACAATTTGCAACATCCTTTGGGGATACGAATTCATGGCACGGTACCAGAGTGAGAGAAAAAACACTTTAATATGTTTGTGCAGTTATTCGTCCTTAATGTGCCTGATTTGATAACCACACGAGTTGCCTCAGCGGAATTGCTCTCACTTGTATATAACTCTGTAAAACCAGTCTCCAGTACTTATGAGGGCAGTTGAATCATCCCTTTCAACTGAACGCTGCCTCTAACGGATTATGGGATATCCAGCCATTTACTACTTCGCGAGCGTTTTCTATCCTACAATTGTAGCGATCGGTATCCCTGGTAAGGTACTGGAGCTGGTCACTCTACGTATGGTGCCGTCGTCATCTTGCTTTTGTCCCGCTGCACTGTTTGGACTTTTACTGAGCACAGAGGCTACCTTCGTCTGACTTGTCTTTCCAGAATTGATAATTCAAGTATCTGATGTTTTATTTTATTCCGATTCCATTTTTTATTCTGTGCTGATTTTTCTTTTGTCAATTGCGTTGATGTCGATATTGCTGTAGTTCCATAGTTTACCCTTGCTTGGCTTTATGAATCGACAGTGGTCGCATTTCCAGATCAGAAGCTTTTTCAGTTGACTGGCCAGGCGAATATTGGTACACAGGTCTGTTCTTCCATAAGCCGCTAAATTATAATTTATGCTTTAAATTTCATACTTTCACTACAAGTAGCCCCTTCAGCAATTTTACATCAAATAATGGAAATCTTGCTGTTTATCGAGCGATCGACCTATACCAGTATGTGACTCGTGGAAATCAGATGTCCGGTTCTAACCCGACGGAAAATTGCCAGCCCACCGCTATTTCTGTCCATTTTTGTCCAGCCGGAGTGCACGGACAGATTCCGCTCAAATTGCATTTCTGCTTTTCACTTCCAAAATAAATTCATACCCTTCGCAGCATTGAATATGGACATTCAGACATTTGCATGTAATGATAATTCTGCGTTGTTATTTTTTCTCTCCAAATTTCTTGCAGTTAACTTAACGGCGATTGTGATCCTATCTCGGGGAGAATGCGGACTCTCCAAATGCATCACACGTTACCTGGTTGGAATGGCAACAGCGGATCTGATGGTGGTTATAGTTTTCGCTTTAGTGGAACAGACCAACAATATCTACATTTATTCCAGATCCCTGCTCGTCACTCCTGTATGCGCACTGACAATGGTGTTATTTGTTGTGACAAGGGACTGTTCTGTTTGGTTTACGGTCAGTTTTACCTTCGATCGTTTCATTGCAATATGTTGTCGAAAGCTGCGGGAACGATATTGCACTGAGAGAACAGCAACGGTGGTTATGGTGACTGTGGTTCTAGTGAGCTGCGGGAGAAGTGTCCCGTTTTACTTTGCTGTTGAACCTTATGTCACTATTGACAACATACCGTGGCGTTGGGTCCTCACACATGAATACGCTACTTTACCAGTGTGGAGAGGATATGAATTACTGGATAGCATTTTAACACCGTTGCTACCAATCGGCTTAATTCTGTTGTTCAATGGGTTGACAGTGAGACAGATAATTGCGGCAAATAGAGTCCGCAGAGGGCTTCTGAACAGCAGTGATTGTCAAAAGGATACCGAGGTGGAAAACCGCAGAAAATCGATGATTTTGATGTTTGCAATATCAGCTAGTTTCATATTATTGTGGATTCCCAATGTAGCTCGTTCCCTGAAATGGCAAGCGCAAAACTATTTTTATCAGGACAGATATTTGACATCCCCGATATACATACTACAGCAATTTGGGTTCATGCTGCAAATGCTCAGTACGTGCACCAATACTTGTATCTATACAGTGACACAGAGAAAATTCAGAAAAGAGCTGAAGAATGGAATGAAGTATGTGTTGACATTAAATGGTCATTTGTGTAGATAACGCCCGCTCCAAGTGCATTTCAGCGGAGTTTTCCAATAAAACAGTTTAAAAATGATTAGCTTTGTCATGACTTCAATCCGTTACTCGCCTATTTATCCAGAAACTGCAAGATCCGCGGAGGATTGCACACGTAATACAGTTAAATGGGGAAACTGGGCAAACTTTCAATGAGCTGCCGTGAATGTTACATTATTTGAAGTAGACTCTAAACTGTTGCAGTGTCTTGACAAGCACAAGGTCAAGAATGGTATGGAAGAAATGTGGCAAATGCTCAGGGGATATTTGGCTGGGGTTCTGCGTAGATCCGTTCTAATAGGAACTGGGAAAGGATGGTACAGTACAGGAGCAGTGGTGTAAATGCAGTCAAAAAGAAAAGAAGAGCTTACGAAAGGTTCTAATAAACTGGGTTAACGATAGAGATCTAGAAGATTATATGGCTATCAAGAAGGAGCTTAAGAATGTAATTCGGAGAGCCAAGAGGGGCCATGAGAAGACCTTGACGGACAGGATGACGGAACACTCCAAGGCATTCTTCAATTATGTGAAGAGCAAGAAGATAAGATGTTCGAGAATAGGACCAATCAAGTGTGAGTGGAAAAGTGTGAACGGAACAGGATGAGATGGCAGAGTTACTTAATGAATATTTGCTTCAGTATTCCCGACGGAAAAGGATCTTGCCGATTGCAGGGATGACTTGCAGCAGACATTAAAGCTTGGTAGCATTCTCGTAAATCTTCTCTGTACTCTCTCTATTTTGTTGACATCTTTCGTATATCTCAGTGACCAGAACTATACACAATACTCCAAACTTGGCCTTCCCAATGCCTTTTACAATTTTAACATTATATCGCAACTTCCCTTCTCAATGCTGTGCTTTATAAAGTCCAGCATATCAAAAGCTTTATTCACCACCCTATCCACATGAGATTCCACCTTCAGGGAACTATCCACTATTATTCCTAGATCACTCTGTTTTACTGCATTCCTCAATATCCTACCATTGATGGAGTTAATGGAGAAAATACTGAAAAGCGGGACTTATGAACGTTTTGGAAGACATAATATGATTAAGGACAGTCAGCATGGCTTTATCAAGGGCAGGTCGTACCTTATAAGTCTAAATGAATTCTTTGAGCTAAACACATTAATGCAGCTAGTTCCCAGAGTCATCATGCAGTGTCTTCAATACAAACCTCCTGTTCTTTTCAGGCAGGACCAGCTGCCAACGCTGAGGTCGTTTCGGGGCTGACGTTACCCGGTTCTTCAATCTCAGCCGAGACCTTTCTCTCATTAGTAGAGACACTAGGCCGTGTTGTTTCTTCTCCAACAGGGCTACGTTCCCCTTTTCCACTGCGTCCCGAATAGCGCCAATGTCAGGATCATTTCGCAGAGCATCTGCCACTTCCCCAGAGCTTACCTGCTGCAGCTGCGGGGTCTCAGAGCAGTCATGTCACAATAACCCAGGGGGACCGGCCTCAAAGGATGCCCACAGTGGGTCCATTCCACGATCCGGCCTCTTCTATTCCTCGGCCTGTACGGTGATAGCAAACTGACGCATGGCCTTCACCTCGGATGCAGGAACGATCCCCCGCTGCTCGTCCTTCTACAGGTTATCATGCCTCCGTCGAGACAAGGCATGCGCATCGACATTCCGGCTCCCAGACAGACAGCGCAGCCAACCAACAATTACCGGTGGCGTCCAGTTTCACCGAGGTCACGATGTAGGTAAGAGGGTTTTTGTCCGTCTGTACCTCAAACTTGGCCCCGCAGAGATCGTCACGCAGATTATTTCAGCGCCAGAAACACCAACTTGTGGGTGGGGTAGTTCCTCTCGGAGGGTGACAAACTCCGGCTGACAAACGCTACCGGCTTCAGTCCCGTGTCCTGAGCCTGATACAAGATCAAGTATCCTAATACTAACCCCTCCCGACCGGCATCAGAATGTGGCACATAGGGCAATCGGGGGTCTGCGAAAGCCAGCACCGGCGCCTGAGTCAGCTTCGCTTCGTGTTCTTCCACGGTGTTAAATACGTGTTTGAAGGATTGTGTTGGAGACGTGGGTTTGACTTAATGGCAAACCACAGCAGTATTTGGGAAAAAGGGAGCTGTTCCATCGGGGCGGTGGACAAATGACCAGTGATGGGATCTGGATTCAGGCAAACCGCATAACTAGCGTTGTGGTTAAGCCTTTAAACTGAACTGCGGGGAGAGGGCGGGTGGTGATCAGGTTATAGATTTATGGATAAAGTAACAGAGAAAAGTGTGGATAAAAATAATTACAAGCACGTTAGAAAAGACGTAAGAGTGGAGTTTTGAAATGTCAATTGCATACGAGATCAAATGTAGTACATTCTGAAGAGATAATGAGTGTAAAGGCAATTGATTTAAATGCCCGTAGTATTCGTGACATGGTCAAAGAGCATGTGGCAGAGATCAGTTGAAAGGGGGATTGGCCAGAACAGAAACGTGGTTGCAGTTTGAAGTCGAAGGGGAAGGAAATATCGAATGATAACAGGAAATAGGAAGGGAACGAAAGGCAGGTTTTGGAGGGAGGGGAGCTCTGTTAATTAAGTATGAGATCAGAGCCGTAGTGAGAGACGATACGAGATCTCAGGATCAGAATGTTGAATCCATCTGGGTAGGGATTAGGAGCAGTAAAGGAATAAAGCAGCAGAGGAAGTTGTCTGCATGCCGGAGAATAGAAACGTATCAGTGGCACCGGCAATAAACCGAGAAATATCTGAGCCACGTAAGAATGAAGCAACAGTTATCATGGGAGACATTAATATCCACGTAGATTGCGTGAATCAGATTAGTCGATGCAGTCCAGGGGAAGACTTCCTTGAATGCAGACGTGATAGGTTTCTGAAACAGTATGTTACGGAACATAAAATGCAACATGCTATCATCGATCTGCTCCCGTGTAATTAGCATATCTTGCAGTTAGGGATCACGGTATTATTAATTTCTTTATTCACATGGAGTGTTCGATATAAAACCAGTATGTTATGCCAAAAGAACGGACTACAACGGAGAGGGGGAGAAGTTGGATCGGGTAGACTAAGAAGACCGGCTATGTGGTGGGACTATTGACGAACAGTGGATAATATCCCAAGAGATTTTTCATGATGTTCAACGGCAGTATATTCCAGTAAAACGCAAGGACATTAAGTGGGGTGTGAGGGAGAGCAAGCCATGGATAACTAACAAATTAAAGGAAAACATCAAACTAAAAGCTCGTGCGTACACAGTCGCCAAGAGTAGCGGAATAAATAGAAGATTGGGAAAACTTTAAGTAGCAACAAAGAACCACGAAACAAGCCATGAAGAATGGGAAGACAGATTATGAAAATAAAGTAGCACAAGATATAAAAAGGACGATATAATTTTAAATAATTATATAAAGCACATAAAAATGGTAGACAAAACGATGATATGTTCCTTTGAGGACGAAAATGTGGAATTGGTGTTGGATAATGAGGAAATGGCCGAGGCTTGTGAATGACTATTTCGTGTTAGTTTTCACGATGGATGACTCATGTAACATGCCGAACAGAGATGGCGGTACAGGACCCCAATTCAATAGCGATGTAATAGGACACCGATCGAGAGCGCCGAGCAAGCTAGTGGTCCCAAAGATAGACAGATCCTCCGGTCCAGATGGAATGCATCACAGGGGCAGGGGTAATAGTTGAGTCCTTGGCGGTAATTTATAAAACTTCTCTGCGTTTTGGCAGGTCCCAGAGGATTAGAAGGAAACTGTAACATCGCCTTTCCACAAAGTATGTAGGCAAAAGGCAGATACCTATAGGCCGGTTAGGTTAAGATATGCAGCTGGGAAAATATTTGAAGCTATCATGAAACAAGAAATGATGAGGCATCTGGAAAGAAAATGATCTATCAGGAGACACAGCATGGATTCTGGAAACTCAGGTTCTTTTTGACAACTCAGGTTCTGTGAGGAGTGAAGAAGTTCAGTGGATAGAGGGATACAGATGCACGTTATTCACATGGATTTCCAAAATGCTTTCGATAAGGTGGCACATAAAGACTTATCTACAGAAAAGATAGCATAGAATTGTGAGTGATGATTTGCGTAGATATAGAATTAGTTAACTATTAGCAAGTAGACAGTGTCAGGGTTCTGGAACAGGGATCCAATCGCAGAGCCACAACTGTGCATAAGCTGAAATACTTTTAGTAACAAATCCCGAGGTGGAAGCAAAGTTTATGCAAAGATCAAAACATCAAGATAAATTCAAAATCCAGAATCGACAAACAGGCAGAGTCGATATTCAGGCGGACAGAGTACAGACACGAATGCTGGAAAAGACTCAGGAAAATTAACTCGCACAATCTGGCAACAAACAGGTGAAAACACTAGACTGACATTCACTGAGCAATAAACAGAGAGGCAGATGAGAAGTGGATCACAATGAGACACAGGTGGCAGCACTACAGGTAACAATGAGAAACAGATGAGAGATGGGGTACTCAGTAATACAGAAATCGGAGGAGAGCAGGAACGGGGACAGGAGCACATGACAATACAAAACCCCAGACTGACAACTGGAGGGAAGCACAAGCAATTGAGACAGAGTGTAACTGGAGCTACTGTCAGTACACTTCCCCCTGCGGCCGCCTCCTGGCTTCACGGCCGGTGGAGCTGGATGCTGGTGTTTAAGGACCTTGATGAGAGAGGGGACCAGGATATTACGGGTATGAACACAGCACCTCTAGTCCTCCCCGTCCACAAGGTAGTGAATACCACAGCCCCGGCGACAAACGTCCAGAAGTCGAAGCACCGTGAAGGCCACTGACCCTTCGATGAACATTGGGGAGAGGGGTGTTTGAGGGCAGGACACAGGGGGTGGCTCATGAAAGGCTTGATGCGGGGCACATGGAATGTGTGATGAATGCGGCGGGGAGTGGAGGGGAGCTTTAGTCGGAAAGCAGCAGGGCTGACGATTTTAGCGGTGGAAAAGGGGGCGATGAAGCAAAGGGCGAGATTGAAAAAATCTCCTGGAGGGGCAGGTATCGAGTTGAAAGCCACACACACTGTCCCTGACGGTAAAGTGGGCCTTGGAGCGATGGCGGTCAGATTGACTCTTAATCCTAGCAGAGACACGGAAAAGGGGAGACCGAGTGTGCCTCCACATTCACTGATAATTGCGGATGAAGGCCTTGGCAGATGGAACGCCAAACTCATCCTGCCGGGCAGGAAACAGTGAAGGGTGGTGGTCAAGACAGAACTCGAATGGGGACAGACCGGTGGATGAGGGCGGACGACGGTTTATGGCGCACTCGGCCAAGGGTAACTGCAGATTCCACGCTGTGGGGTTCTAGAAGACCAGACACTGCAATACAGCCTCTAGCAGTTGTCAGGCCCGCTCCCTCTGGCCATTGGTCTGTGAGTGCAATCCTGAAGACAGACTCACGGAGGCACCCAGATGGTTACAGAATGCCCTCCAGAAGTTGAATGCCAATTCAGAGACCCTGTCTGATGCAATGTCTACACGTGAACTCTGTAATTTAAAAACATGTGTACTAGTATTTTGGCGGTATCTTTGGCCGAGGGAGTCTAGGTAAAGGAATGAAGAGTACAGACTTGAAATTAAAACGATCAACGACCGTGAGGATGGTGATGTGAGAAGTCCGCTGACAAAATCCAGGGCAATGTGGGACCAGGGTCTCCGGGGGATAGACATGGATTGTAACAGAGCAGCAAGTGACCGGTTAGAGTTCTTTCTTTGAGCACAGACCGAGCAGGATGAGACAAATTTGCGGATGTCATCGCCCATGGAGGGCCACGAGAACCGCCGACTGATGAAGGCCTAGTTATGCTTGGTACCAGGGTGGCAGGTTAAACGGAAAAAATGACCCTACTACAATACCTGTGAGCGGACAGAGCTGGGAACATAAGCACGGTTACTGGGGCAGCCTTGCTCTGTTGAGCAGTTGGCACGATGGATTCGATGTCCCATCGCACTGCACCCACCACACAGTGAGCAGGGAGACTAACATCGGGTACCTCAGGGGTACCAGAGGAGGGAAATCTTCGGGAGAGAGCATCAGGTTTTCCATTTTTGGAACCTGGGCAGAAGGACAGAGTTAAATCAAATCTTGAGAAAAAACAGGGATCAACGTGCTTGGCGGGAGTCGAGAAGCTTGGCCGTACGGATATATTCCAGATTCTTGTGATCAGTCCAGACTAATCTTTCCTCTCTCCAGCCAATGCCTCCACTCCTCCAGAGTTACCTTCACAGTGAGCAACTCCAAATTTCCGGCATCGTAAATCCGCTCCGTGGGAGTGAGGCGCTGAGAGAAGAAGGCGCAGGGGTGTACGGTCTCATCCTTGGACGAGCGCTGAGAGAACAGCTCCTACGCCAGTGTCCGCCTCCACAATGAACTGCCGGTCGGTGTCGGGTTCAATCAGCTTGGGGGCAGAGGTGAACGTTCCTTCAGTTCAGAAACAGCTTTTTCAGCAGCGGGGGACCAGGAGAATCTGACAGCCGGTGAGGTAAGAGCAGTGAGTGGTGCAGGCTGCGTACTGCAGTTTTTGATGAAGCGGCGATAGATGTTAGCGAAGCCCAAGGTGCGTCTGAACTGCCGACGAAGCGAAGGTTGGGACCATTCGATCACCGCATTGACCTTCTGTTGGTCCGTCTGAATGGAACCTCCTAAAACTATTTAGGAAAGTTTACTGGCACAATCTGGCAACAAACAGGTGAAAACACAGGACTACAATACACTGAGCAATCAACAGAGAGGCAGATGATGGGTGGAGCACAATGAGACACAAGAGGCAGCAAGAGTGGTAACAATGTGACATAGATGAGAGACGGAATGCTCCGGAATACAGGGGCCGGAATAAAGCAGGAACGGGGACAGGAGCACATGGCAATACAAAACCCCAGACTGACAGGGGGAAACGCGCAAAGAGACAGAGCTCAACTGGAGGTACTGACAGTGACCAAAATTTATGTTTGTTTTTTTTTGTCGGAATAAAACACACTATATTTTGTCAGCCTCGGCCTCTCCAGAGAAAACAGAAGATGTTTGTTCAACGTCTCTAATCTGATAAACCGTTTCTTCACCCTCTCCAAATCTTCCACTTACAATGGAATGAAAAAGTTTGGGCTCTCCTTGTCAAAACCTATGTTACTGTGAATAGCTAAGCGAGTAAAAGATTACCTGATTTCCAAAAGGCAAAAAGTTAAAGAAGACACATTTCTTTAATATTTTAAGCAAGATGACTTTTTAAATTTCCATTTTTACAGTTTCAAAATAACATAAAAAGGAAATGTTTGGGCACCCTGCATGGTCAGTTCTTAGTAACACCACCTTTGGCAAGTGTCACAACTTGTTCCACAGTATCACAGCTTTCTGTTGCTAGCTAAGACTCTTTCAATTCTTGTTTGGGGGATTTTTGCCCATTCTTCCTTGCAAAAGGCTTCTAGTTCGGTAGCATTCTTGGGCCGTCTTGCATGCATTGCTCTTTTGAGGTGTATTCACAGATTTTCGGGACTTTGAGTGTCATAGCAAAAACGTTCAGCTTGCGCTTCTTGAAGTAGTCCATTGTGGATATTGAGGTGTGTTTAGGATTATTACCCTGTTGTAGAAGCCATCCTATTTTCACCTTCAGCTTTTTTTTACAGGCGTTGTGATGTTTGCTTCCTGAATTTGCAGGAATTTAATTGACCTCATTCTTCCCTCTACCAGTGAAATATTCCCCGTGCCACTGGCTGCAACACACACCAAAGCATGATCGATCCACCCCCGTGCTTATCAGTTGGAGAGGTGTTCTTTTCATGAAATTCTGCATTCGTTTTCCCCCAAACATCCCTTTGTTCATTCAGGCCAAAATGTTCTTTTTAACTTCATCAGTCCACAGGACCTGTTTCCAAAAATGCATCAGGCTTGTTTAGATGTTCCTTTGCAGACTGCTGACACTGAATTTTGTGGTGGGGACGCAGGAAAGGTTTTCCTCTGATGACTCTTCCAGGAAGGTCATATTCGTGCAGTTGTCACTGCACAGTAGAACAGTTTACCTCCACTCCAGAGTCTGCTCAATCTTCGTGAAGGTCTTTTGCATTCCAACGGAGGTTTTGAATTGCCTTTCTAGCAATCCTATGACCTGTTATATTGGAAACAGCTACCTGAAAACGTTTTGTTAACTTCTTATAAGCTTCTCTTGCTTTGTGGGCATCAATTATTTTAATTTTCAGAGAGCTAGGCAGCTGCTTAGAGGAGCCCATGTTTGCTAATTGGTGGGACAGGGTTTAAGGAGTCAGCGTATTTATAAAGCTTAAAAATTTGCATAACCTATCCTTTCTTAATGATTATTGTGAACAAGCTGTAGCCCTAACAAGCTATTTAAGTTCTGAGGCCTTGATAAAAGTTATCTGAGAGCTCAAATCTCTTGGGTTGCCCAAATATTTGCATGGTGCTTATTTCCTTTTTTTCACTCTAAAATTGTACAAAACAAAATAATACTCTAATATTGCCAAAACTGTTGGAAATGATTTTTCATTTTTACATTTATGTCTTTTGGTAATCAGTTCATTTTCTACTCGCTTAACTATTCACAATAGCAGAAATCTAGACTGGGGGTGTCCGAAATTTTGCATGCCACTGTATTTCCTATGAGGAGGCAGCATGTACTGCGTGCAATACTCCAAATAAGGTCCAAACAGTGTTTCAGATATTTTTAACACAGCTTTACAATCCTTGAAGTCTGTACCAGACGAATGAAGACAAACATATCATGTGACTTCTTTACCATACTAATGATCTGCACATACACGCATTCTATCCCAAAGGCCAATCTGAGTATTTCATGAGGGACCTTGTCAAAACCTCACTATAATCAGTATAATCAATTAAACTTTGTTCAGTGCCCAATCCGGAAATCAGGTTTGGTGAAGATGAGAATTCGAGAAGAATATGCAAGACTGGATTGCAGCAGATTTGGCCAAAGCCGAACTGGGACTCGGAGATTTGCAGAAGTGGGGGCTTTAATCAGACCCACCGCAAGTGTAGCAGAAATCATCTGAGTGGAGATAGTCATAGTGGTGGTCTAAGGCGAAGGGAAGCTTGGCAGAGAAAGCAAACCAAAGAAAAGCTAATTTTTATTTTCCTTCCTTTCTTCATATCGGATCAGGTAAGTAGAGATGACAGTGAGGATAGTGCAGTGATCGTCTTGTGGGATGTGTGAAGATAGGAAAACCTCTTGTATCGCTAACCACGTTACTGGGAGAAGTGCATCCAGTTGCAGCTTCTAACAAACCGCATTAAGGAGTTGGAGATGGCACTCGATGAAATCCGGATCATTCAGGAGGCTAAAGGGGTGATAGATAATGTGTATACAAAGGTAGGTACACCAAAGGTGCAGAACACAGTAAACTAAGTAACATTCAATAAAGCGTAAGGGGTTAAGGTGCCAGTACAAATTACACCTGCAGCCATCTCACTTAGCAGCAGGTAACATAACTTTTGATATTGTCAAGGCGTATGATCTAACAGAGGAAAGTCACAGTTGTCTGGTCTCTGGCTCCGAGTCTGCCTCTGTGACACCGGGGAGAAGGAGAAAGAAGGTGTAAAAGATTACGAGAGGCATTGATCGTGTGGATCTGCAGCGACCTTTACCCAGGACTGAAATGCCGAACACGAGAGGGCAGAGTTTTAGATGGTTGAAAGTAGATACAGAGCAGGCGTCAGGGGTAAGATTTTTATGCAGAGAGTGGTGATTGTTTGCAATGGGTAGCCGGCGACGGTGGTAGAGGAGGATACGATAGTTGTGTTTTTAAAGAAACTTTTGGATAGGTACATGGGTCTGAGAGAAGTAGAGGCACATGGGTATTTCGAGGTTATTTTGTTCGGCATTGTGGGCCGCAGGAAATAAATTGTGTTGCAGGATTTCTATACTTTCATGCTTCTATAAGCAGGCTATGGTGGAAGGGGATTCGTAAGTTAGGGAAACCGAAAGACGCTTTGGGCACAATGACGAGATACCCGGATGATATGTTGCCTACCGGTGCCAGGGTCCGGGTTATCTTCAACCAACTCCTCAGCATTCTGAAGTGGGAGGAAGTCGTGATCTCTGTAGTAACCAATGACATGCGTGTGGCGATTGACGAGGTTCTGCACAGTGAGTTCAAGATCAAGGAAGATTATCCGGTTTAATATGTGGATGTGGAGTTGGCATGGGAGCGATTGCATGAGGTTTCTTGTTCACTCGACTCTCTTCCAGTGAAGGCGGGGTCTGAGCAGAAAACAGTGTTTTCACGAGATCTAGACGGGGACTAGTTTACTAGAGGGAAGGTTTATTGATGCTGCACGGGGTGTTTAGAACAGAGTTACAGGGTGTAGACAACCAGAGTGCCAGAACTGTTAGTTAGTGGAGAAATCACTGAATCGTGGCTGAAAGAAGATTATGGATTGGAGCTTGATGTCCAAGGATACAAATCGCATGGAAAGGACAAGCAGCGGGCAAACGGAGCGGCGTTGCTTTGTTGGTAAAAGAAATCATTTTTTAAAAGCTGTAATAAGGTAGGACGTTGTTGCATAGGGCGAAGAAACTGCAGGATAAGATTTAAAACAAGATGGCAGTTGTATGCAGACACTCGAACAATAGTAAGCATGTGGCCTAGAAATTATAACGGGAGATTGGAAATGCATGCTCGCAGAACAATGTTACACTTGTTATGAAAGATTACAATATGCAGGTAGATTGGGAAATTCAGGGTGGTGCTTGATTACAGGACCGGTATTCATATAGTGCCTGCGAGATGGCTTTTGGAGAAGCTCGTTGTTGATCCCACTGGAACTTTGGCTATTCTGGACTGGGTGATGTGCAATGAACAAGAATTGATGAGAGAGATTCATCTATAAGAACCCTCAGGGAATATTGATCATAATATAATTGAAATGCCACTGCAACTTTAGAAGAAGCTAAAGCCAGAAGTATCAGCATTACAGTGGAGTAAAGGGAATAACAGAGGCATTAGTGCACTGTTGGCGTGAATTGATAGGAAAATAA
The DNA here is from genome assembly GCA_032362145.1 of Hypanus berthalutzae. Taxonomy (NCBI): domain Eukaryota; kingdom Metazoa; phylum Chordata; class Chondrichthyes; order Myliobatiformes; family Dasyatidae; genus Hypanus; species Hypanus berthalutzae. The sequence continues at coordinate 15,201,032 of JAUOBT010000614.1, forward strand.
ATCTGGTAGGGATGACAGCTGAATTTCAATGGATGGAATATCCGGAAGCAATAGGGAAAGCATCAGATATTTACATCCCAAAGAGGAAGAACTACTGTGAAGGAGAGATGACACAACCATGGCTAACAATCATGGACAGAGAGAGGTTTATTGGGGAATCGTAATGCCCGAAGGTAGTTTCGTCATCTGGAACAGATGAAGTATACCACAAAGTACATAAAGTGTCGGCTGAAGAGATTGCGGGGTTATTACTGATGATCTTCCAGGAACCATTGGGCTCTGGAATGATTCGGGAGGATTGCAAACTTGCAAATGTGACTCCATTCTTCACGAAGGGCAACAAGCAGTAGAAGAGAATATCTCTGTCAGTCAGTCTGACCGCAAGGGCTGGGAAGATGTTCGAGTCATTTATTAAGGATGAATTCTCAGGGTACTTGGAGATGTATGATAAAATAGGCCGGAATCAGCATGGTTTCGCCAAGGGAAAAACTTGCCTGAGAAATCAGTTGGAATTTTTTGAAGAGGGAACAAGCCAGATTGACAAAGGCAAATTATTTGATGTTAACACAAGGAAATCTGCAGATGCTGGAAATTCAAACAACACACACAAAATGCTGGTGATTTGAAACGTCGGCAGCGCTTCTCCCTGTAGATGCTGCCTGGCCTGCTGTGTTCAACCAGCATTTTGTTTATGTTATTTGATGTTACTCTCATCGATTTCCATTTTAGCAAGGTGTCACACATGAAGCTACTTGACAAACTACGCACCCATGGTATTGCAGGAAATGTTCTAACATGGATAAAGCAGTGCATAATTGGCAGTGGGTGAAGAGTGGGAATAAAGTGAACCTTTTCTGACTGGCTGCCGGTGAACTTTTCGTCTTTTGTTACGATATATTTCAATGATTTGAATGATAAAATCGATGCCTTGGTTAGAATGTTTGCAAAATCGCATAACTCCCTGGCTCTGACCAAAAAAAAAACAAAACTCCCCACTCTGTAGTTACACGTATTATCCTGATTCGCTTCTTGTATGTTTGGGCAACATAGATATTCGTCTGTCCCGTTGTATCCATGGCTAGACTGGGCATAGATACCTTGGTCAAGACACAACAATCTCATCTATTGCTCGCTGACCTGAGGCATATCTCACCAGATATGATAGTCCACCATTATTATTAGAAATGCACATTTAACTTACCATCCTCTTTACCTTTAATGAAAGATCAGGAACTTGGAATATTAATCATTTTGCTCTTTCCAACTCTACACCTGTCTCAATAATGAATAAAATATCAGTTTGCTTGCATTGCTCCTTTCCCCAAGTTCATCATCCTTATCCTTTGTAACAAATTAAGGAACAATACATGCAACCTGATATTTTATTCATTACGGTGGGTGGGAAAGAGCAAGTTTATTAGTTTGTACATTGCATTAGCTGCTAGTAATGCCATCTACCTGTACGGCGAAAGCGTTGTACGGCGTTTAGTAAGGCGTTAAATCAGCAGTAATATTGTGGAGCAGGGCATAGTGAGTCAACGAGATTGTAGAAAATTCATTTGAAATAATGACGGAGGACAACGAAGTGATTATTACTTAGGTTTCTATCTTGAAACAACGACTTTTCAAACTGGATGAGAAATGCAGCCCAATTTCTGATCCACTCTAAATCACGAGAGATGATTCGTTTAATCTCACCGTGACATTGCGAACGTCCTACGACATTCGTGTTGGTGTTAGAAGCCGGAGAGACATGGGAATGGAGAATATAAAACTGCAGATTTTAGAAAACTGAAACTGAGACAGACAACGGTGCTTCGGATATCGAAAAGACAAATGGATGGCTACAACAGAATAAAATCTAACATTCAACGTATCCTCCATGCGTCATAACGTCTGAAACACATCGGTGATTATTGAAGGGATTTATTTAATTTGCAAAGAAATCTGATGTTTAAAAGGTGGGAAAGGGCAATAGATGCATGTGCATACAGTCGGCGGTACGTTCAGATGAATTTCTGAGACAAATACCAGATCTACGACTGTGGGCATTTCTCAGAGTAAACCAGGATAATTGAAACCACTGCCCCTGCCTCTGGTTCTAAACTAGAATGGCGACGCCTTTTTAGTACAGGTGACATTGCTTCTCAATCTAGGTTGAGTTTCAAACATTTGCAGCTCAATCACAACTTTTTACAAATACTGAAAAGCATGACTAGCTCCGGGTTAGATCTGGAATTTCGTAATTTAACTTTTTGTTTTCTAATTCCCTTCTGATAACGGCTGTGCAACCAGCATACTCCGACGCACACTCCCAACACTGTGACTAGAAGGTTTATTGTCAAGAGTTGCATGCAGATTATAAGCTTTTCAGCTTTTTTTTCAACAGTTCGCTTTCCATCTGACAATTAATATGTTCATAATCTTACAACATTTCAGATAGACTGATGTAGCAGTTAACAAATGATTTGTTATAGAGATCTGCAGGTCAGCTGCAAAAGTCCACAGATATATCACGGCCAGCACTTCGTTCCATGATCAGACTTTCCTAATTAAGGAAACTCTTCTTGCCACTTTAGGTAGAAGTATTCGTCTCCATCTTGTTGAACATCTGATTAATTGAATGAATAAATTACAGCAGTCATAAAAATCTTCCGCCATGTTTCAAACTTTAGGTGCACGTTACCTCTGGAACCGTCTACTTCGTGTGAACAGATATTTCACTCCATTTCTGAGCTCCTCTCTGAATTTTCTCTGTGTGAATGTGTAGATGCACGTGTTGGTGCAGGTACTGAGGCATTTCATCATGAATCCAACTTGCTGCAGGATATATTCAGGGGTATTCAAATATCTGTCTGTGTAGGAATAATTCTGCACTTGCCAGTTCATGGAGTGCACGACAAAGGGAAACCACAGTAATATGAAATTGGCTGACAGAGCAAACAACAGAATCATGGACTTTCTCCGGTTCCTCAACTCTGGATCTTTCTGATCCGCGCTGTTGTGCCGGAGACCTCGACGGACTCTATTTGCTAATACAATATGTCTAACTGTTAAAACGTTAAACAACATTATTAAGCAAATCGGTAATAACGGTGTGAAGATACTGTCAGATAACTCGTAGTCTTTCCACGCTGATGAAGTTAAATATTCAGACGTGAATACGCAGCGCCATGGAATGCTGTTTATTATGACTTCTGGCTCCAAGGTAAAGTAAAATGGGACACACCTCGCGCAGCTGACCACAAAAACAGTCGCTAAAACCGCAGTCGCTGCTCTCTCCGTGCAGTATCGCTTACACAGCTTTTGAGAACAAATTGCAACAAAACGATCAAAAGTGAATCCGACTGTAAGCCAGACGGAGCAGTCCGTTGTGGCAACACTGAGCACAAGTATCACTGCGCAAATTGGATGAATAAACAAGAAATTAGCGTATTTATAAATCATATTACAGTGCAGCATGATGACAGTGACAATAACCCCCATCAGATCCGCTGTTGCCATTCCCACCAAGTAACGTGTAACGCATTTCGAGAGTCCACACTTTCCTCTAGAAAGTATCACAATAGCCATCATATTTACTGTAAGAGAAAAAGAAGAGGATTAAAAAAAAACAACAACCTCTCACGGAAAGACATTCATTAAGCTCTATATACCGTGGTAAATTCCTGGATGTTTCGTATTCTGCTCCTATGCTGCGCAAGATCATTTCGGTATCAAAGCGGGGAAAATATGCCTATCAAAGCTCACCCGCCGCACCGCGGTGGACCGGATTTCCATGAGGTTGTAAAAAAAAAAGTAAAATGCCTGAATCCTGAAAATCTGTAAGCACCAAGCTGACCCACCGAACATATGTTAGAGGTTATAGATACAGCTAAACATGTACATGAATCAGTTGTATGAAAACACACAGAAGCGAGCTCTAGTAACATACCAAGAACGCCAACCGCCGCAAGTACGGGATAGTAAATGTTCACAATGTAGTAAATCGATGGATATACCATTTTCCACGTGAAGGAGCGATCAGTACTACACACTTTGCCATGTAACTCTTTGTACTGTTCAATCGTCCAGCGAGCTTTTATGCAGCAAACAGATGGTGCTGAGCTCATTAGTGTCACAACGTCACCAACAGTAGGGCAATGAAAAAATATCCTTGTCTATGTTTGCTCATTGTGAAATTGTGTAATGACATTTGGTCCTTCAGGGGCATTGCACACATTTTGTGTTGCATTGCTTGCTCAGCATTGCAAAATAGTTTTTGAAAAATAAATATTTCTGATGTTATTAATAAATAGCAAAAAATTATATATTTAAGATGTTATCTTGTTATAATGAATATTGTACCCAAATTCCAAAACAAAATACGTCACGCTGCCCTGGATACAATGGGAAAAATAGAATCGTCGATGTTTATACAAACGGATATAGTACCTACAAATTCATTTCAGTCTCTCATTCTGGCCTCTCTGATCAGATCTTCACCTGGAATTTCCAACACACAGCTAGAGTCTTCAAAAAACAAGAACTGATGCAAAATACTTATTTAGGACTTCCGGTATTTCATTGCCCCACATTTCTACATCTCCAGTATCGTTTTCAGCTTTCCGTCTCCATACTCGTCTCTTTCTTACACTCTATGTATGTGAACAAGCATTTGCTATCATTGCTATATTATGTGCTAGCTTACTTTTGTATTCTAGCTTTACCTTCATAAAAACTTACTTTCATTGTCTCCTGTTAGTTTTTGAAAGCTTCTCAGTTCTTTAATTCCCACTAATCGTGCTCAATAATACGCTCTACATTTTGTTTTCCATGTTGTTTTTGATATCATTGTTCGCCCTGGCTGTGTCATCATTTCGTTAGAATCCTTCTTCGTCTTTGGGATGTATATATCCGGTGCCTTCCGAATTGCTTCCATATATTCCATCCATTGCAGTTCAGCTATCATCCCTGACAGATTTATTTTCCTGTTTAATCAGGGCTATTTATTCCTGTTTATTCCGCATTCATGCTTCAGTAATTTCCTTTATTCCAGTGTAATACTGATACACCTGGTTTTAGCTTCTCTTAAACGACTCTATTGCCCTGTGACTCATGCCACCGGCTTTGATTAAGCTTTATCTCCTGCCTGAACTTTTGATAATCTCTGTTGCACGCGGTCTTTGATTTATTTCTGTGTTTCCCTTTATCAGCCCAATATCTCCGGTTCACGTCCCCCTGCCAAATTCGTATAAAGCATCACTAGCAGGTTTATTAAATCTGCCCGCGAGGATATTGGACCCCTTTGGGTTCAGGTCTAGCCTATCCTTTTTGTAACAGAATCTGAAGTCCTGCCCCCTACAAATTTCTCAGCCATCATTAATACCGCTAATGGTGATATTCTTTCAGCTGCACGTGGCGCAGGCAGCAATTCTGAGATTACAACGTTTCTTTTTACTTTGTGTGTTAATGTATCAAATGACAGTATTGATGGTCCTGTGGCCAAATTTACGAATAAAGGCGAATATTGAAAGGACTGTACATAGTGGTCGTGGAGGGCTATAGTATCTGTTTATTACAATGTCATAAATACAATTTAAATACACAACCGATAGGCTTTCTCCGCGGCTTGAGATTCTAAATTGGAGAATGGCGCTTTATTGATGAACTCCTCATAGCCCACAGTGACTGTACACTGATCCCAGCAATGGAACCGGCTACTGCAGCACCACAGTGCACTATGTACTGATTGCAAAGCTGCAAAGATGCTTGCGAAGAGCCTCCCCTCCCCCAACTCCAGTCTTTCTGCGTCACCAGCAGACTGGGACATCTCACATCTCGCTGCCTCCGCCAGGGCATTAAACTGAACAGAAGGAATGTGGAAGCCACGGAAAGCATGCAAAGGAGATTTACAAGGTTGTTGTTATGACTGAGGAGCATGCGTTATGATAATAGGTTGAGTGAACTCGGTCTTTTCTCCATGGAGCGAAAGAGGATGAGAGGTGACCTGGTAGAGGTGTCCAAGACATTGATCGTGTGGCTAGTCAGAGCATGAAATGGTTGCCACAGGAGGACGTAGGTTTAAGGTGATGAGGAGCAGGCATAGATGAGATATCAGTGTTTTTACTCAGAGAGTGGTGAGTGCGTGGAATCGACTGCCGGCAACGGTGCTGGAGGTGGATACGATAGGTTATTTTAAGTGTCTTTTAGATAGGTACATAGAGCTTAGTAAAATAGAGGATTATAGGTAAGCTTTATAATTTCTGAGGTAAGGGCATGTACCACACAACTTTCTGGGCCGAAAGGCCTGTACTTTATCATAGAGACATAGAAAATAGGTGCAGGAGTCGGCCATTCGGCCCTTCGAGCCAGCACCGCCATTCAGTATGATCATGGTTGATCATCCAACTCAGAACCCTATACCTGCTTTACCTATACCTATACCTCCATACTCCCTGATCCCTTTAGCCACAAGAGCCATATCTAACTTCCTCCTAAATATATTCAATTAAACGGCCTCAACTGTTTCCTGTGGCAGAAAATTCCACAGATTCACCACTCTCTCTATGAATAAGGTTTTTTTTTCCATTCTCGGTCCTAACAGGCTTCCCCTTTATCCTTAAACTGTGACCCCTCGTTCTGGACTTCCCCAACATCGGAAACAATCTTCCTGCATCTA
>JAUOBT010000614.1:15273139-15284679 GCA_032362145.1 Hypanus berthalutzae
AGAGAGAGAGAGAGAGAGAGCGAGAGAGAGAGAGAGAGAGAGAGAGAGAGAGAGAGAGAGAGAGAGAGAGAGAGAGACTGAAATTGCTCGAAAGATTGATATTTTGTTTCACCTTTCGCAAGGTTACTTGCTTGCTTGTACGGTTTATGCAAAAAGTGATGGGAGGAGCAGGGTGATGGACATATGATGTCCAACATGTGGATCTAAGAAGACCCGCTGGACCACAGGCAGACACATCACCAGACACACACTGTGTCGGAAACTGAAGGAGCATTGTGCATCCACGTGAAGGTGGGGTTTTGGTGGATCGATTCGGGGAAATCGATCAGTGGCTCACAGTGTGAAAAGTACGAGGGGTGGGGATCTATTTGTGTGTCCACCCTTGCCTATTTGATAATTCCACCACTGAAGAACGGTCGTATGCATGTTGGTCATAGTCGGTGACCACAACAGTAGTTCACAAGGCAACGGGATAATCGACGGCATTCTCTCGGTCTCATTCACTCTCTCTGTCTCTGTCTCTCTCTCTCTCTCAGCAACGTTACTGTACTAAATGCCACGGACTGAATTCAATTCTCTTCATCATCGTAACATTTTATCCAATTACCCCTGGGTTTGAAAGAGCCTGGTTTTGTTTGCACACATACGTATATGTCTATATCTGTATCATTGCCAAACGGTTTGATATATTTATCTTTATATTACTATGATGTGTAATTTACTAATAAATTTTATTGGTATATAGCAATACCACACTCTGGAGTGTTTTCCATTTCAGCCGGTTCTTTAACTCCGTCCCTGTGGACGCGTCCAAAATTGGGGTCTACGTCCGGGTCATTGAACAACATTGTATGGGGGATTCTTTGAATTGATTGGCGTACATTCACTTATTTTGACTTCATCTGTGTGGAAAAGCAGCCGAAATTGATTTTGAGGTTATTATGTTTATGCTGGATCCAACCCCTGATGCTTTGGATGAGGCTAAGAGGGATGTATTGATGGGAATTGTTCGTAAGCTAAAGATTAATTTGATCACTCGCACGTGGAGGGCTCATGGACAGCTGATAATAACACAGCATTATGCAGCCGAGCGGAAATTAAAAGAGGAGGCGTGGAGATGTTTGTTGAGGGTAAAACACTTACTGAGGCTGAGGTTCAGTTTCAGACAGCGAAAATTAAGTATGAACATAAGTTCTGAGTAAAAAAAAAACTGGCGGCTGAGGAAGAAAAAGACAGACTGAGGAGCAAAATAAATATCAGGAAATAGTGACTTTAAAGGAGACAGCTCTCACGTAAGAGGAGTTTCAGAGAGAATCAGTAGGATATTATCTTAGAGCTGGGGTGTTGATGAGGAATGGAGACCAACTACTGTGCTTGCAGATGAGGTTCGGTCTAGTGAACATCAAGTGATGGTTCCGGAAGTTTACAGGGCTGAAATTTTAAATGTGGCTCATAGTAAGTCTTTAGGTGGACACTTTGAAGAGGAAGAGACAGTAAATGGAATTGTGAAGGAATTTTACGGACCTAATTCAAGGAAGGATGTTGTGAACTTGTACAGGACTTGCCATACCTGTCAGAGTGCAGGAAAACCTAATCAGGTGATCCCAAAAGCACCATTTAGCCTGATACCTGTGTTTGGTGAACAATTTTCCAGGGTCATAGTGGATTGTGTGAGCCCATTGCCAAAGACTGCAGCTGGCTATCAGTATCTGTTAAGCATCATATGTGCTGTGTCTAGGTTCCATTCAATGGTGCCCCTCTGGAACATCAAGGTTTTTAAAAACACTTATTAAATTCTCCATACTGGTAGGTCTACCTGAAGAAATCCAATCTGACCAGGGTAGTAACGTTACATCGAGAACATTCCAGGGGATAGATAAAGAATTGAGAGTTAAGCGTATTGTGTCAACTTTGACCTTACTCAGAGAGCAATGGTCAGGTCAGAATGTAAATGTGTTCAAGTGTTCTCATGACTCCGACCCTGCACCAGTGAGCACTGTCATGACAACGGAGGAGATTGTCGTGTCTAGTACAGGAAAACCAAATCATTTTACAGAACTCCCTGTATTTTTCACAATACTCAGAATGTCTGATGCTTTGTAAAATATTGATAGGATATTGGTGTGTTCCTTTGACTGACAGGGCTAGAGAAATCTCAGGACTTGTCACACCTCCACACCACCATTCTCCATAGCAACATATGCTGGTGACGAGGGTAATGGAGCAGTATTATTGCAAAAATGTGCGGATGACATTGAATACCCAGTTGCTTATTTTTCCAGGAAATTTAATGTACACCAGAAAATATATTCCACTGTGGAAAAAGAGTTACTGTCACTTATTCTGTCTCTGCAAAATTTCGAAGTTAAGATTTGCCCTGCCCGGAAACCACTGATGGTTTACACAGATCATAATCCGTTTATATTTCTGGCTAATATGAAAAATAAGAACAGAAGGTTGTTGAATTGGAGACTGATATTGCTAGAATATGATCTAGAAAATAGACATGACAAAGCTACGGACAACATAATAGCCGATTGTTTATCTAGATGTTAAGTCTGAAACTCTACCCGTTTTACTTGGTTATTTGATAAATACTCATGTATTGTTTTAACCTCTGTAATACACATATAATCTGAACCTCTCTTCCGTAAGAATCTCTTAAAAGGAGGAGGTGTTAGGGGTCACCCTGGTTTGAAAAGGGGTCCAGGAGACCCTATAAACTGTACTCCTATTAGGAGAGAGAGAGAGAGGGAGAGGGAGAGGGAGGGAGAAAGAGGGAGGGAGATAGAGAGAGAGATGGAGGGGGAGAGAGTGGGAGAGGGAGGGGGAAGGTAGTGAGAGAGAGACAGAGAGAGAGAGAGAGAGTGTGTGTGTGAGAGAGAGAGAGAGAGAGAGACTGTAACTGCTCGAAAGATTGATGTTATGGTTCCTCTGCTGATTGCTCATCTTTCACGAGGTTACTTGTCAGCTTGTACGGTTTCTGCAGAAAGTGATGGGAGGAGCAGGTTGATGGACAGCTGATATCCAGCATGTGCAGGTAAGAAGTAGATCCGCTGGGCCACAGACAGAGACACCACGAGACGCACATTGTGTCGGAAACTGAACGAGCTTTGTGCACCCATGTGAAGGTGGGGTTTTGGAGGATCGATTCTGGGAAATCGATAAGTGGCTCACAGAGTGAAAAGATGCGACCGGTGGGGAACTATTTGTGTGTCATTCGTTGCCTGGGTGATACTTCCACCACTGAAGAACGGTAGTAGGTATGATGGTCATAGTCGGTGAACACAACAAATCTTCAGAAGACAACGGGATAATCAACGGCATTCCTCTCCCTCTCCATCTCCCTCTCTTTGTAAAGTTACTCAACTAAATACCACGGATTGAATTGAACTCTCTTCATCATCGTAAGATTATATCGAATTACACCTGGTTTTGAAAGAGCCTGGTTTTATTCCACACATACATATATATATATATCTGTATCATTGCCAACCAGTTTGATATATTTCTATTTATATTACCATAATGCGTAGTTTATTAATAAACATTATTAGTTTATAGCAATACTGCTGGAGTGTTTTCCAATTCTGCTGGGTATTTAACCCCATCCCGGTGGACGCGTCCAAAATTGGGGCCTACGTTCTGGGCTTTGAACAAAATTGTGTGGCGGTTTCTTTGAATTGATTGGCGTACAATCCCTTATTTTGATTTGGTTACGTGGAAAACAGCAGAAATGGAGTTTGAAGTTACTATGTTTATGGTGGATCCAACCCCTGACGCTTTGGATGAGGCTAAGAGGGATGTACTGAAGGGAATTGCTCGTAAGCTAAAGATTAAATTGACCACTCGCACTTGGAGAGCTCAAGGACGGCTGTTAAGAACACAGCATAATGCAGATGAGGGGAAATGCAAAGAGGAGGCGTGGAAATGTTTGTTGAGGGTAAGACACTTACTGAGGCTGAAGCTCAGCTTCAGGCAGATAAAATGCAGTATGAACATCAGTTCCGAGTACAAAAAAAAAACAAAAAAAATGGCGGCTACGGAAGCAAAAAGGAAGAGTGAGGAGTAAACTAAAAATCCGGAAATTGTTATTTTAAACGTGACAGCTCTGACAGAAGAGGGGGTTCAGAGAGAGTCAGTAGGATATGATCTTAGAGATGGGTTGTTGATTAGGAATGGAGACCACCTACTGTGCTTGCAGATGAGGATCGGAATATTGAACATCACGTGGTGGTTCCGGACGTTTGCAGGGCTAAAATTTTAAATGTGGCTCATAGTAAGCATTTAGGTGGACAGTTTGAAGTGGAAGAGCCAGTAAATGGGATTCTGAAGGAATTCTACCGACCTAATTTATGGAATAATGCTGTGAACGTGCAGGATCCGCCATACCTGTCAGCGTGCAGGAAAACCTAATCAGGTGATCCCAAAAGTAACATTTAGGCTGATACCTGTTTTTGGTGAACAATTTTCCAGGCTCAAAGTGGATTGTGTGGGCCCGTTGGCAAAGACTGCAGCTGGCTACGAGTATCTTTTAAGCATCATATGTGCTGTGTCTGGGTTCTATGGGATGGTGCCCCTCTAGAACATCAAGTTAAAAGCAGTTATCAAATTCCCCACGCAGTTTGGTCTGCCTAAAGAAATCCAATCTGACCAGGGTAGTAACTTTACATCGGGAATATTCCAGGGGAAAGGTAAGGAGTTGAGATTTAAGCATATTGTGTCACCTTTGACCATACACAGGAAGCAATGGTCAGGTCAGAATGTAAATGTGATCAAGTGTTATCATGACTCCGACCCTGCACAAGTGAGCACTGTTATGACAACAGAGGAGATTGTCGTGTCTAGTACAGGAAAACAAAATCATTTTACTGAACTCCCTGTAGTTTTCCGAAGACTCAGAAGGTCTGATGTTTTGAAAAATTTTGATAGGAAAATTTAACATTTGCAGTCAAAGCAGCAAAAACATCTGACGATTTTAATTAACCGCCATAAAGGTTTATTCCGTGATATTCTAAGACCGTGCACGACGCGGTGCATGACGTCACTGTAAAGGCAGCCCAACCCATTAAAAAGCAACCCTACAGAATTAAATTTGAGAAAAGGCAAGCTGGTGGAAACAGAAATTGAGTACATGCCATCAGCTGGTATTATTCGGCGATCTACCTCAGAGTGGGCAGCGCCTTGTATACTTGTACCGAATTCGGACGGTAGCATGAGATTCTGTACTGACTACAGGAAAGTCAATGCCATGAAATAGACAGATGCTGATCCTATCCCGTGAGTAGATGATTGCATTGATGAATTCGGGACGGCTATGTACTTTACCAAAAATTGAGTTGCTGAAAGGATATTTGTGTGTTCCTTTGAATGAAAGGGCTAGAGAAATCTCAGCACTTGTCACACCTCCAGGGCTGTATGAAAATAATAATTTACCTTGCGGAGTGAAAAATACTCCGTGGATATTCCAAAAGATGATTATCTCGCTCATAAGAGGGTTAGAAATCACAGGGTCTTATTCCGATGATTTACTGATCTGGGGTGAAAGGTGAGACGAGCAGCCGGGGTCTGTGAGAAAATTGTTTGAGCAACTGTAAACTATATTGTGTTATAATCCCATACTCACAGCATCTGACTTTTCCAAACCATTCTCCATAGCAACAAATGTTAGTGACGAGGATGCTGGAGCCGTATTATTGCAAAAAGTTGCGGATAACATTCAAAACCCATGGCTTATTTTTCCAAGAAATTTAATGTACAGCAGAAAACACTGTGGAAAACAAGTTACTGTCACTTATTCTGACTTTGCAAAATTTAAAATTTAAGATTTGTCCTGCCCAAAAACAACTGGTAGTTTACACAGATCATAATCCGTTAGTATTTCTGGCTAATATGAGAAATAACAACAGAAGGTTGCTGAATTGGAGACTAATATTGCAAGAATATGATCTAGAAATTAGACATGTCAAAGGTACGGTCAACATTATAGCCAACTGTCTATCTAGATGTTAAGTTTTTAAACTCTACACGTTTTACGGGGTTATTTGATCATTACTCATGTATTGGTTTAAACTCTGTAATACACATAGAACCTGAACCTCGCTTCCGTAAGAATCTCTTAAAAGGAGGAGGTGTTAGGGGTCACCCTGGTTTGAAAAGGGGTCCAGAAGGGAACGTATGAATTGTGCTGCTATTAGGAGAGGGAGAGGAGTCGTCCAGCGGTGGGGGTGGGCGGGGTATGAGGGGTTAGGGAGAGGGAGAGGGAGAGAGAGAGAGAGAGAGAGACTGAAACTGCTCGAAAGATTGATGTTATGGTTCCTCTGCTGATTGTTCACCTTTCACAAGGATACTTGTCTGCTTGGACGGTTTCTGCAAAAAAGTGATGGGAGGAGCAGGGTGATGGACATCTGATATCCAGCATGTGGAGATAAGAAGAAGACCCGCTGGGCCACAGACAGACACACCACGAGACACACAGTGTGTCGGGAACTGAAGGAGCATTGTGCACCCACATGAAGGTGGGGTTTTGGAGGATCGATTCGGGGAAATCGATCAGTGGCTCACAGTGTGAAAAGTACGACGGGTGCAGGTCTATTTGTGTGTCCACCCTTGCCTATTTGATAATTCCACCACTGAAGAACGGTCGTATTCATGATGTTCATAGTCGGTGACCACAACAGGACTTCACAAGAAAAAGGGATAATCGACGGCATTTTCTGTCTTTTTCTTTCTTTCTTTCTCTCTCTCTCTCTCTCTCTCTCTCTCTCTCTCTCTCTCCAACGTTACTGTACTAAATGCCACGGACTGAATTGAATTCTCTTCATCATCGTAACATTATATCCAAATACCCCTGGGCTTGAAAGAGCCTGGTTTTGTTCCACATATACATATATATCTATATCTGTATCATTGCCAACCCGTTTGATATATTTGTTTTTTTTATATTATTATAATGTGTAATTTACTAATAAATCTTATTAGTATATAGCAATACCACACTCCAGAGTGTTTTCCATTTCTGGTGGTTCTTTAACTCCGTCCCTGTGGACGCGTCCAAAATTCGGGCCTACGTCCGGGACTTTGAACAAAATTGTATGGGGAATTCTTTGAATTGATTGGCGTACATTCAGTTATTTTTAGTTCATCCGTGTGGAAAAGCAGCATAAATTGATTTTGAGGTTACAATGTTTATGGTGGATCCAACCCCTGACGCTTTGGATGAGGCTAAGTGGGATGTATTGCTGGGAATTGCTCGTAAGCTAAAGATTAAATTGACCTCTCGCACGTGGAGGGCTCAGGTTAATATCACAGCATTATGCAGCCGAAGGGAAATTCAAAGAGGAGGCATGAAGATGATTCTTGAGGTAAAACACTTACTGAGGCTGACGTTCAACTTCAGGCAGATAAAATGCAGTATGAACATGAGTTCCGAGTAAAGAAAAAACAAAACAAAAAAAAAATACTGGCCGCTGAGGAAGCAAAAAGGCAGAGTGAGGAGCAAAATAAAAATCCGGAGATTGTGACTTTAAAGGAGACAGCTCTCACGTAAGAGGAGGTTCAGAGAGAGTCAGTAGGATATCATCTTAGAGATGGGGTGTTGATGAGGAAGTGGAGACCTCCTACTGTGCTTGCAGAAGAGGATCGGGCTGTTGAACATCAAGTGGTGGACCCCGACATTTACAGGGCTGAAGTTTTAAACGTGGCTCATAGTAAGTCTTTAGGTGAACTCTTTGAATTGGAAAAGCTAGTTAAGTCGAATTGTGAAGGAATTCTACCGACCTAATTTAAGGAAGGATGTTACGAACTTGTGCAGGAATTGCCATACCTGTCATCGTGCAGGAAAACCTAATCAGGTGATCCCAAAAGCACCATTTAGGCTGATATCTGTGTTTGGTGAACTATTTTCCAGGGTCATAGTGGATTGTCTGGGCCCATTGCCAAAGACTGCAGCTGGCTACGATTATCTGTTAATCATCATATGTGCTGTGTCTCGGTTCCATGGGATGGTGCCCCTCTGGAACATCAAGGTAAAAGCAGTTATCAAATTCCCTACGCAGTTACGTCTACCTAAAGAAATCCAATCTGACCAGGGTAGTTACATTACATCGAGAACATTCCGGGGGATAGTTAAGGAGTTGAGAGTTAAGCGTAGTATGTCACCTTTGTCCTTATTCAGAGAGCAATAATCAGGACAGAATGTAAATGTGATCAGGTGTTATCATGACTCCGACCCTGCACCAGTGAGCACTGTCATCATAACGGAGGAGATTGTCGTGTCCAGTACGTCATTTTACTGAACTCCCTGTAGATTTCAGAACACTCAGAAAGTCTGATGTTTTGAAAAATATTGTTGGGAAAATTCAGCATTTGCAGTCAAAGCAGCAAAAAAACAAAAAAGCTGAAGATTTTAATTAACTGACCTAAGGTTTTATTCCATGATATTCTAAGACCGTGCACGACGCGGTGCCTGACATCACTGTAACGTCAGCTCAGCCCATTAAAAAGCATCCCAACAGAATAAACTTAGAGAAAAAGCCAGCTGCTGGAAATAGAACTTGAGTACATGCTGGCAGCTGGAATTATTCGCGGATCTACCTCAGACTGGGCAGTGCGTTGTGTTCTTGTACCGAAATCGGACGGGAGCAAGAGAATCTGTACTGACCGCAGGAAAGTCAATGCCATCACAAAGACAAATGCTGATCCTATCCAGAGAGTAGATGATTACATTGATAAAGTGGGGACGGCTACGTACCTGACAGAAAATTGACTTGCTGAAAGGATACTGGTCTGTTCCTCTGATTGAAAGGGCTAGAGTATTCTCAGCACTTGTCACACCTCCAGGGCTGTATGAAAATAATAATTTACCTTTCGAAATGAAAAATGCTCTAGAAATATTTCAAAGGATAATTCACTCTCTAATCAGAGGGTTAGAAAACACAGAGTCTTATTCCGATCACTTACTGGTCTGGGTTTACACGTGGGGCGAGTACCCGGAGTCTGTGGGAAAATTGTTTGACGAACTGTAAAATATATTGTGTTATAATCCGAATGCTCAGAGCATCTGACTTTTCCAAACCATACTCCATAGCAACAGATGCTAGTGACGAGGGTGTTGAAGCAGTATTATTGCAAAACGGTGTGGATGACTTTGAACAACTAGTGGCTTATTCCTCCAAGAAATATAATGTACATCAGAAAATATATTCCACTCTGGAAAAAGAGTTACTGTCACTTATTCTGTGTTCGCAACATTTCGAAGTTTATATTTGTCCTGCTCAGAATCCACTAATATTTTAGACAGATCATAATACTTTAGTATTTCTGGCTAATATCAAAAATAAGAACAGAAGTTGTTGAATTTTAGTCTCATATTACAAGACTATGACATCGAAATTAGACATGTCAAAGGTACTGACAACATTATAGCCGATTGTATATCTAGATGTTATGCTTGAAACTGTACTTGTTTTACTCTGTTATCTGATGATTACTCATCTATTGTTTTGCACATATAACCTGAAATATTTCCCTCCGTTAGAATTCGTTAAAATGAGGGGGTGTTGTGGGTCACCCTAGTATGGAAAGGGGTCCAGAAGAGACTCTATGAACGGTGGTGCTTTTAAGAGGGGGGGGGATGCGTGAAGAGCAAAGAGAAGAGAGAGAGAGAGAGAGAGGGAGAGAGAGAGAGAGAGAGAGAGAGAGAGGGAGAGAGAGAGAGAGAGACCGCGAGCGATAAAAAGCGTACCAGACACAAACCGAGGGTGAATGGACAGAGACACAGAAATATTGGCACATAAATGTGCATGGAAGGGTTTAATCTGGATACAGTTCGGGTGGAAATAATTAGCTACGGTGGACCTTTGATTAACTATACATTGACGTCAGCGCAGACATTGTGAGGCCGAAGGCCCTGCACCCGGTTAAGTTGCTCCTTCCTATGCCCCATCCTCTATTTCGGAGAAGGGGATGGGCTTTAAATACCCCTGAAATTCCACAAAAGGAGCAAAACGGCATTGACGGGCTTGCCTCGGCAAGACGGGGGGCTCTGCATCAGGAAGCACTGAGAAATTCACACAATGGAAAGAGGTGACGGCAGTGATTGCCGGGACCTTGATAATTACCTTTCAAAAACCATTGGACTATGGCATGACGCCAGAGAGCCGGAAAACTGCAAAGTGCCTCCTCCCTTTAGGAGAGGCGGAAGGCAGCAAAAGGGAAATTACAGACCTGCCGGCCTGACCTCTGTGGTTGGGAGGATGTGAAGACACCTGTTAAGGCGGAGGTTTAGGAGTACTTGGTGACACAGGACAAGATAGGGCAGTCAGCCTGGTTTCCCTAAAGGAAAATCTTTCCCGACGAACCTGTCGGAATTCACTAGAACACCACAGCACAGTAAGGCCCTTCGGCCGTCGACGTTGTGCCGACCCATATTTGAGGAGATCGCAAGTAGGACATGTTAAAAGGGAGGCTGCGGATGTTGTATATTCGGACTACCAGGGTGCCACACTTCAGGGTGCTTACCAAGTTCAGAGGCCGTCGTATTACAGGAAAGTGACTGGCATTGTTAGATCATCGGCTGATTGGTAGGACGCAGCGATTTGGAGTAAAATGATCCTTTTTCTGGTTGGCTGCCAATGACAGGTGGAGAAATTTCTTTAGCCAGAGGGTGGTGAACTTGTGGAATGTGTTACCACAGGCAGCTGTGGGGGACGGTTCTCGGAGTATATTTATGCAGAACTTGATAGGTTGTTGATTGGACATGCATCAAAAGTTCCGAGGAGAAGACCGTGGAGTAAGGCCGAGTAGGGGAAAACAAGGATCAGCCATGATTGAATAGCAGAGCAGACTCGGTGGGCCAAATGGTCTAATTCATCTCTTATATCTCAATGTCTTAGGGTACAAAATATGTTGCACCCTTTGAAATAATGCCCACGATTACATTTGCCTTTTTTGCCACAGACTCAACATGTGGATTCTGGGGGTCTGACACGAGGATTCATAAATCTGTTGTTTGAATATTATCCCCATTTAGATAATAATCCGTACTGTTGTTCCTTTTAAAAATGCATGACCAAATATTCCCCAATGCTGTATTCCATCTGCCACTTGTCTCCAACACTACCTTCACATCGTCCACAAATCTTGCACCAAGGTTATCAATTCCATTACTTAATTCATTGACCAGCAATGTGAAAAGCCCCGGTTGCAATACTGATCCTTGACGAACACCACTAGTCACGGGCAGCCAACGTGAAAAGGCCCCGTTTATTATCACTCGCTGCCTCCTGCCAATTAGCCATTCTGTTACACATGGCATTATCTATCCTGTGACGCCATATGATTGTATGTTGTTCAGCAGCCTCATGTGTGGCACTTTCTCAAATGCCTTCTGAAAATCCCACTTAATGACATCCACTGCCTCTCCTTTGTCCATCCTGCTTGTTACTTCCTCCAGGAATTCTAACAGATTTGTCAGGCAAGATTTCCCTTTGTAGAAACCATGCTGATTTTGACTTATTTAACCTGATACCTCAAGACCT
>JAUOBT010000614.1:15336049-15353064 GCA_032362145.1 Hypanus berthalutzae
TGCCAGGGATGGTGGTGGAGGCTAAAATATTAGGGGTATTTAAGAGCCTCTTGGACAGGCACATGGATGAAAGAAAATTGGCGGATTATGGGGTAGTGTGGGTTTCGTGTTTTTTTAAGGATTATATGGGTCGGCTGAAGGGCCTGTTCTGTGCTGTAGTGTTCTATGGTTCTATGGTAGTGTCGGGAAAACAGCTCCAAGGACAGTGTTTTATACTCCGTGAGGGATGTGGCAAATCTAGAAGTCCTCCAGTCTCCCGAAAGAAAAGCACATCTGTTCCAGCTGTACCGAGCTGCAGCTCCTCAGATAATGTATTAAGGAACTGGAGTTGCAGCTCGATGACATTCAGCTCATATGGTAGAATGTGAAGAGTGATCGATTAGAGCGATAGAAAGGTAGTTACCCCAGACTTACACAGAGTCTAGTGCTATGGCTCAGAGAAAAAGATAGACGAGGAGGACTGAGGAGGTGAAGGATATGCCAGACACACAGGAACACAGACGAGATACTGTGGGCGCGATGCAGACACCCGTATGGCATGACGATTCACAGGTACCAAGGTCAGGGATGTATCGGATCGGTCCCATGGCATTTTAAACGGGGAGGATGAGCAGCCAAAAGTCATTGTACAGGTTTGCACCAATGAGAGCTATGGGTCCAAATAGACAGCTGAAAATCAACATCTCCGGATGACCGCAGATTGCTGCCTGTGCCATGCGCCAGTGAAAGTCAGAATAAAATGGTTTGTTAGCTGAATGTCTGGCAGGGCAGCTGGTTCAGTGGGCAAGTGGCAGATTTCTGTATTAGTGAGGTCTCTTCTGGGGAATGATGGCCTGTACAAAAAAAAAGTTGGCGCCTGAACTCGAGGGGGACTAACACCCTTGCGGGGAGGTTTGCCAGAGTTTTTCCAAAGGGTTAAAACTAATTTGGCGGAGGAATGGGAACTATGGCGATAGTGCTGGAGATGAAGTAGTTGGTTTACAAACAGAGGCAGTGTGCAGTGAGACTCCAAGCAAGGAGAGGCTGATGAGACAGGGCAAATTAACAATCACCAGGATGTAGCAAAATGAGAAAGCCACAAGAAATCGAAAATGGTCAATGCAGGATTGAAGGTGTCAAATATGATTTGCATCCAGTGGACAGAATACGGTTGATGAATTTATAGCACAGGTACTGATTGACATGTAACCATGGTTTTTGTTTATTAATTATGCTATTATTTGCACTGTTGTAACTATATGTTGTAACTATGTGGTTTTGTTCAGGTCTTGTAGCTTTAGTCTTTGGTCTTGTTTTGTCTGGTGGAAATTGGAGCTCCTTTCTGGGGAACACACTAAGATGGTAGCGCGATATTAACACGCAGCAGCCTCTCCGGACTCTGGATTTAGGGATTACCAAACGTTATGTGGATTTTCTGGTGTAGTCTGTTTTGTAATATGCTTTTGTGATATCATTCTGGAGAAACGTTGTCTCATTTTTTAACTGCATTGCATTTGTGTTTTCTAAATGAGAATAAGCTGAATCCGAATCTGAATGCTGCAGGCTTCACTGAAACATGCCCGAAAGAAAATTATATCTGGGAGGTTAAAGTCTAAGGATACGCATTGTATGAAAAGGGCAAGTAGGTGGGCGGAGGGGGTGTCTTGGCTCTGTTAGAAAAAAATCATATCATAAAAGAGGTGGCACAGGGTCGAAAGGGATTGTTGCGGGTAAATCTGAGGAACTGCAAGTGTAAAAAGTCCCTGATGAGAGTGAT
Source organism: Hypanus berthalutzae (assembly GCA_032362145.1). Classification (NCBI taxonomy): domain Eukaryota; kingdom Metazoa; phylum Chordata; class Chondrichthyes; order Myliobatiformes; family Dasyatidae; genus Hypanus; species Hypanus berthalutzae. The sequence goes on from JAUOBT010000614.1 coordinate 15,337,806, forward strand.
ATACAGATTCTCACATAGTAGTAAGGACATGATCTACAAATTATAACGGGAGATACAATATTTATGCGGATATCTAAAAGATACAATAATCATTGGGGATTTCAATATGCAGGCAAATTGAGAAAATCAGATTGGTGCTGGATTCAAAGGGAGTGAATTTATAGAATGCCCATGAAAGAGCCTTCGTTTAGTGCCCTAGGGAATTAGCTATTCAGGATTGGGTATGTTGTGCTAAACTGAAATCGATTACAGCATTTAAGGTAAAAAAGCCACTCTGGGAAAGTGATCATGATATGTTTGAATTCACCATGAAATTAGTGAAGGAGAAGCTCAAATGAAATGTATCAGTACTACGGCAGAGGGAAGGGAATTATAGGGACAGGAGTGAGGAGTTGGCAAATTTAATTGTTAAAGGACACTGGCTGACAGGACAGCCCCGCATCAATGAATAAATTTTCCGGAAGTAATTCGGACAGCACGAGATATATATGTCGCATAGAGGAAGAAGTATTCTAAAAAGTCAAGAGAACAGAACTACATCGAACAAGATAATTCAAAACCAGCATAAAAACCAAGGAGAGGGCAGAAAATACAGCAAAAAACAGAGGACTGGGACGATTTTAAAAAGCAACAGTGGCATCCGTTAGTCTCGCGAGACCATGGATCTACACCTGGAATGGTTTCCAGGTCGCAGGCCCGGGCAGGATTGTATAGAAGACCAGCAGTTGCCAATGTAGCAGGTCTCCCCTCTCCACGACACCGATCTTGTCCTAGGGAATGACAAAGGCCGATACAGCTTGGCACCAGTGAAGTCACAGGAGTTGCCAGAACGAGGCTGCAGGGAACGCCGGACTGGCTTCGGGACTCCAGCTCCGGATTTGTCCTCAGGGTTTACCCCCGAAGCCTTTCCCATAAGCGTGTATGGCCGCAAGGCAGAGGAGGCTTGAAATCGGAGTTTTTACTCTCTTAGATGGACTGCCTTCTCAGGCTGACGAGATCCATCTACCCGAAAAACCAACAGATGACAACAAAAACGTCATTAAGAAGTACGAGATGGAATGCGAAAGTAAACTAGTTGATAATATTAAAGAGGACACCAAAAGCTTCTTCCGATACGTGGCGTATAAAAGGGAGGCGAGATTAAATATTGGATCACTGAAAAACGATGCCAGAGAGTTAGTAATGACGAACGAACTGAAAATGTATTCTCCAGCATTTTTCACTGTGGAAGACACTTGGGTTATAGTGGAAGTTCCATAGTGTTAAATTCCATAATGTGTGATATTACCATTACTAGGGAGAAAGTTCTTGGGAAATTGAATGGTCTGAAGCTAGATAAGTCACGATGGTGTTCACACCAGGGTTCTGAAGAGATTGTGGAGGCATTAATAACGATCTTTAAATAATCCCGAGATATTGGAATGGTTCTGGCAGACAGTGAAATCGGATATGTTACTCCACTATTCAAGAAGGAAGACGGGCAGAAGAAAGGAGATTATTGGCCAGTTTGTTTGAACTCACTGGTTGAGAAGATGTTGGAGTCGATTGTTCAGGGTGTGATTTGGGGTATGATAAAATAGGCCGCAGTCAGCAAGGATTCCTGAAGAGAAAATCTTGCCTGAAAAATCTGTTTGAAGAAAAGACAAAAGTGAAAAGGTTAACGTTGTGTACTTGCATCTTCAGAAAGTCTTTGACCAGATGCAACACATGAGGGTGCTGAACAAGTTAGGAGTTCATGTTAATACATGAAGTACATTAGCATTCTTTTTCGCCAGACGTGCTATATCTGTGAAATGTTTTGCCACAGGCAGCTGTTAAGACCATGACGACACAAGTATTAAAGAAAAAAAGTTGATATATTACTGATTGGTCGGACATGAAAGGGGGCGGGGTGAAGACAATAATGTAGGACTGTGAGGGAGAATGAATCAGTCCTGATGAAATGGCCGAACAGAGTCCAGGCAAAGGCCCAATTTGCTCGTTTATCTTATGATCTCAGGTCTTACCTTTTTTCTGAGATAGTGGGCCCAAAACCGTTCACAATAATCACTGGTGCCTTATAAACACTGAGCTTTACATCAAAGTTTTATATATACATTCTACACTTTTCCAAATGAATGCCAAACATCCGGTTTTTCTTCCTTACAGCCGACTCAACTTGCAATTTCAATTTAAGGGAATCCTGAATGAGGTTTCAAAAGTTCGTTTGCAACTCTTATTTCTGACTTTCCCTCAGTTAGGAAGTATATATATACAGACGTGTGTGTCTTACAGAACAACACAGGCTGTTGGGCCCACAATGCCTTGTCAAACATGTACTTACTTTAGAAATTACCTAAGGTTACCCATAGCCCATAGTGCCGTTCTTCTAAGCACGGTGAACCTATCCAGGAGCCTATTAAATGACCCTATAGTATCCGCCTGCGCCGCTGTCGCCGGCAGCCCATCCCACGCAGTCACCACTATCTGCATAAAGAACGTACCCCTGACAACTCCTCTATATCAACTTCCAATCACCTTCAAACTGTGCCCACTCGTGTCAGGCATTTCAGCTCTGGGAAAACGCCTCTGATTATCCACACGATCAATGCCTCTCATTAACATTATACTTCTGTCAGGTCACTTCTCATCCTACGTCGCTTCAAGGAGAAATGTCCACGTTCACTCAACCTATTTTCATAAGGCATGCTCCCAAATCCAGGCAACATCCTTGTAAACCTCCTCTGCGCCCTTTCTATGGTTTCTACATCATTCCTGCAGTGAGGCGACCAGAACTGAGCACAGTACTCCAGGTGGGGTCTGACCAGGGTCCTATACAGCTGCAACTTTATCTCACGGCTCCTAAGCGTAGGTGCTCAGCGAAACGGTCTCCCAGTCTGCGTCGGGTAGAGTGCCCCAGTCAGTCCTTCCAGGTGAGCTGACACCTGACCTGTGAGTCGGCTGGTGTGGTATACTGCGTCCGGTGCTCCTGGTGTGGCCTTTTATATATTGGTGAAACCTGATGCAGCCTGGGAGACCGTTTTGTCTAACACCTACGCTTGGTCCGCCAGAGAAAGCAGGATCTCCCAATGGCCACACATTTTAATTCTACGTCTCATTCCCATTCTGATATGTCTATCCAAGGCCTCCTGTATTGTCAAAATGAATCCACACTCAGGTTGGAGGAACAAAATCTTATATACCGGCTGGGTAGCCTCCTCCCTGATGGCATGTACATTGACTTCTCTAACTTCCGTTAATGCCCCTCCTCATTCTTACCTCATCCCTAACATATTTAGTTGTTTGCCTGTTCTCCATCTCCCTCTGATGCTCCACCACTCCTTTCTTTCTCTTCAGGCCTCCCGTCCCGTGATCCTTTCCCTTCTCCAGCTCTGTATCACTTTCGCCAATCACCTTTCCAGCTCTTAGATTCATCCCACCCCCTCCGATGTTCTTCTATCATTTCGCATTTTCCCCTCCCCCTACTACTTTCAAATCTGTTACTATCTTTCCTTCCGGTTAGTCCTGACGAAGGGTCTCGGCCCGAAAAGTCGACAGTGCTTCTCCCTATAGATGCTGCCTGGCCTGCTGTGTTCCACCAGCAATTTTTGTGTGTAAATGTCAGGAATAAGTTTTTTATTCAGAGACTGGTGAGTGCGTGGAATAAGCTGCCGGCAACGGTGGTGGAGGCGGATACGATAGGGTCTTTCAACAGACTTTTGGATAGGTACATGGAGCTTTGTAAAATTGTGGGCTTCCTAATTTCTGAGGTGGGGACATGTTCTGCACAAAGTTGTGGGCCGAAGGGAGTATATTGAGCTGTAGGTTTTCTATGTTTCTACATAACTCGCTGATTTATGGCGTGAACACTCTTTACAGTGTTTCCAATTGCCTTATCTTCACATCCCTTCAAGCACTGACCAGTCAAGCATGCATCAATCTCATCCTTACAGACACACTGAAGAGGATTTCTCAACCGCGTCTGGCAACGAATAAAACAGGTTCACCAATCTCTGGCTGATGAAATGCTCCTCATCCCCATTCTGCAACTGAAACGAAACGACAGATGGATGCCTGGCAAAAGTGAGCATTTCTGGAAGAAAGATTAGGGGAACACACACAGAATGCCGAAGGAACTCAACAGGTGTATTGAGAGGAATCAAAAGTCGACGTTCCAAGTCAAGGAAGGGAAGGGGGATCAAAGCGGAATAAATAGGTGCACGGAGGTGAAGGGGCACAAGCCAGAGGATGATAGAAGAAAACTATCATAGTGAGGGAGAAGGTGGGCCGATTGGAGAGTGGGGTGAAGTGAACAGCTGGCAGGCAATAAGTGGAAAAGACAAATGGTTGAAGATAAAATGAATATGATAGGAGAGAGGAGTGTAGAAAAGGAAGGACGAGGAGACGAGAGAGGCGAGAGACAGGCGATGACCAGAGCGGAGGGAAGAGAGGGAACGGACAAAGTGAGGAAGTGGAAGGGCGAAATTCACCAGGTTACAGAAATCATTCTTTATCCTGTCAGGTTGAAGACAACTGAGTCTGAATATCAGGTCTTGCTCGTCAAAGCGGAGATTTGCCTTTCGTTGCGGTAAAGGAGCAAATGCACTGGCATGTCTAAGTGCGAATGGATAATGGAATTAAAATGGTCGACCATTTGGAAATCCTACATATAACCGTCAGAGAAAAGGAGATCCACAAAACGTTTGCCCAACCTGTGTCACGTCACACCGATGTCGTCATGACTGCACCAGGACCACCTGATATAGCAGATGACCCCAACAGTTTGGTGGGTGATTTATTGCCTCACCTGCAGGGAAAAGTGACAGAAGGGAAAACAGTTGTTATCGACGAATTGTAAAAGGAATCACTGAGAGAGCTGTCCCTGAATAACGAGGACAGTGCTGGGCCTGGGAAAGTTGGGGGAGGGGGAGGGTGGAGGAAGGTGAATGTTGGTGTGTTAAGATCCCGTTGAAGTAGGAGGAATTTATGGAGAATGACATGCTGAATGTAGAGGGTCTCCTTGAGTTGTAGGGAAACGCAAGAGGAACTGCATCCTTCTTACAGAGGGGGGAAAACTTGTTCAGGATGGATGGCCGTGAAACTGAGAAGATGCTATTGAGGTCAGCATCAAAGGTCGAGGAACAGTAATCCTATTCTTTGAAGATGTCATGGTCCCTTCTGGCAATCCCCCACCTGGCTATTTCCTCAGGAATTGGGGCTCAATCCCCTCGTTTAGTTTCCAATCATTCCCAGTTTCCACTAACTCCACATATCTGCTTTCTATCTGCAAATGCAGTATAAAGAGCCTGTGATCACAACAAGGAGCTGCTAGTTCATTGGTCGACCCTGGTGTGAGTAACCTTGTTTCATGGTTCTTAGGACTGCCAGTTCTAGGTCTAGTATCGCTCCTGGATGCCGATTCCACGCTCGCTACGTCAAGAACGTCTGACGACCCTGCCTCCGCGCCCGCGTTCTGCACTTGAGTTCGTCTGCCGTCTCGTTGGAGTAACAGAAGACTCGAGAACAACACACTGGGATCCATGACCAGCAAAGCGTACCCCACTATTATCGGAAACACCCTCTTCACATTTACCTGATCTAATCCTTTCAGCATTCGGTACATGCCCTGACGTCCAGTGCAGTAACTTAACTTGTTTTCTCTGCAGCAGCGAAGGCAGTGGAAGACACCTGATGCCAGTTTATCAGAGCGTGGAATTCATAGACAGGGTCTCAACCAGGTATCACTCTCCGAGGGTTAAAATGTATAAAGTGCTGGGGTATACGGGGTTTTAAGTGTAGACCAGAGTGCTGTGCGCGTGCAGGACTGAGTGATCATTGCACAGTCCATTGATTTATGTACAGTATGTCTGTGACCCATTAGTGAGGTTTTGGTCTGAACAGTTCATTATTCTTGTAAATTACTCCTGTCTTCCTGTACAGTGATTTATGTATGTGTATGTGTCTGTGTGGGGGGGGGGCGGGGTGAGGTTGGGGATTAGACCGGGGATATATCTTCAACATCCCGCCTTCCCGATGCTGTCCAAGTCTGTTTCCCCGCAGAAGCAGGTTTGCTTCCAACCTACTCACCTCCCTGCTGTGGAGAGCTGGAATTGTCCTTGGCCTACTCTTAAACAAAACTGGTTTGTGTAGATCTGTGCCCTCCTCGTCTTGGGACAGGCCAGTGAAAAGCTCGCTGTCTATACTGGGCGGACGTGATCTTCGCTGGGCTGAGAGTTCACAATTGTCTATGTATTATACGAAGTGCGAAGTGTTTGGGGTTGTAAATCCGCTCTGTTCTTGATCGCTACGTAAATAAATACACACTTCAGAACCTCCGTCGCTCCATTATCCTGGCCCCAGCTGGATTTCCTTTCAGCATGACTGAACCTCGCCTGTAGCGTCCGCTGAACGGTATCTGCCGACCAGCAGCATTGGTTTCTCTTCACTTTGCTACACAATTATAAACTATCATTCTGGTGAGGGGATTTGCTCCCCTCCATCCAAGCTGTAACCTGTCGTTATTGCAGCGGTCTCACCTGACTGGCCAGGGATCCAATAATCAGGATATCTGAAACTGTCCTCCTGCACCAGATTGTTAGCCAAGGCATTTCCCTGCACTGCCTTCTTAGTTCTGAGCCCGCTTGCACGTGGAACACTGAGTAATCCTGAGAGCAACATGGTAATGGACCTTCTTCTTAACTTACAAGTTAAATCGCTATATTCTCTTCCTAGAACCTCTTCTCCCCCTCCCCCCTCTCTCTTCTCTTTCTTCCACTCTCTCTTCTCTTTCTGTCTGTTGTTTAGAGCCATTATGGACCAGGACATCTGGCTGCTCTCCCTGCGCGATGGATATCACCGGCACCAGTGAAGTACCACACCATTCTGCAGCCTCTCTCGTGAATAAAACTATGTGCGCTTTTCTCTAACGTCATTTCTGCTCATGGAGAACACCGAACATTATAGCTGAACACTATGCCAAATGAAACAAAATCTCTTCCTTATGTGCGTGATCCATGTCCTTCAATTTCCTACATATTTACGCGCCTGTCTGTTATCTCTTCAATGCCACTATTGTAAGTGCTCCCATCACTCGTCATGGCAGCCCGTGGTAGGCAATGACCACTCCCAACTTAAAAATAAGCTCGGCGTGCACATCTTTACATTTACCCTCACTCTCACCTCAAAGCTGTGACTTCTCTTATTGGACATTAGTAAAAAGATGCTGATCGTCTGCCTCAGCCATGTCTCTCAACTGTTGTAAAATTCTGTCAGCTGTCTTCTCTGTCCGTTAAACACCGAGATAAACAGTTCCCCCAATCTCCATCCATTTTTTCCTTTCAACTTGAGCCCGACAGGTAAGGAACATGTGAAACGGTTATGGACCATCTCCAGCTTAATTACATCCTTCCTACTTTGTGGTAACCAGATCCGCACATGGTTATCGAAAGGCGACCTACTTAATAATCTACACAACTATAACCCGACATTTAACACCTCCTATGCCTCTATGATGAAGTCAAACATGCCTCCTTCATGATTTGGTTTACATGGCAGAGAACAGCTGGACGGCCCTTCGGAATAACCGGGAATTGGGATTTATTTTTCATGTGGTGGTGAATCTGTGGTATTCATTTTCTCGAGCTGTGGCTTGTGTGGAGGATTTCTGTTGGAGCTCAGTTTTTCAGACTTGTTGAGGTCATGAGATATTCCGGCACGCAATCAAATTACTCTGTGAAAATTTACGTAGCTGATGCTGTAGTCTGAAGCACTAAAGGCACGCGAGTGACGAGACGTTCACCAGAAGGCTCAGCGCACATTTCACCCACATTGAATTCACTTCATCTTATTGATCCACCTGTTACTAACAATGTTATAATTGATCGGTAAGGAAAGCAGATTGATTTTGATTTCATAGAAGAAAAGACCAGTATAATGATGAACAGTGTGCATAACGGCTCAGGCATTGCGAAACAGATTTGCACTGACCCGCTCGACTGAAAATAGTTGAAAAAAATCAAATAAATGACTTCTAGTTCTCCCTGAAGACTAAATATGACTGACAACGACACACAGAGTAGAAATATTTGACACTTCGTGTTTGCTCAGTGGACTATGTCTAATGTGACCAATGGGAGCAATAACTGATTTGTGCTTTGTTCCAACTGCTGTATAAGAACTTCTCGAATCAGTGCATGCAAGTAATTGTGACTAGCGGCTTCAGTTTGAAAATGGGATATTCCGCAATTTACAACATCGTCAGAATTTACTGCCCTGTGCTTGCAGCAGTCTGTGTTCCAGGTAATGCTATGTGCTTTTAATAAGCTCCGAGGATGTAGATTAAGGTACATATGCTGTACAGCCCATCTGTTATGCTACTGAACGAAGAAAATAAGCCTTCGTCATCAATTTAGATTCCATATGTAATTTGCGTAAAAGTAGTCGTTTAATTTTACACGGGCATATGATGGAGGTGATTGATACAATTGCACTTATCAATGCAATATTATTGGAAGCATGCATTACCATGCTGTACTATTGTTAGCTCAACTAGGTGCCAGAAATGATTAAATATTCACACAAAACTCGCAGACAGTGAAGATACCACACGCACAATGATCGCGGAACTCAACAGGGCAGTCAGAATCTATGGACAGCAAGAAATGTTCGATGCTTCGCGTCGAGACGCTTCCCGAGGACTCATCAGGACAGGCTGCAAAGATACTGCTTCACGGAACATCCTGAGATCTCGCAGATATTGGGGAAGTCCCAAAGTATCTTCAGCCGTACCCTTAACTCTCCACGTAAAATTGATTCCTCCTCTGTTGTCATCACAAACTGAGGGAATTTAAAATAAAATATCGTCTCGTTGTGATCGTTGTGGTTCAGGGTTCAGGTGCTAAGTAATAAATACGTTTATCAGCGTAATTTAGTGAAAGAAAGAAATGGTAATATCGTTTCACGCCGTTTTATACTTGCAATTAAATGACATAAATATGTGGCGTCCTTCCCACGCTCCGTGAAAATGAATACGACCGATAATTTACCTTGTCTCTGCCATTTGATGTTGAATCAACAGGCATGCCTTCTCATGGGTCCATTCTGACAGCGGAAAAAACGCAGTCATGAAAATGAAATTTGAGTTTAAAAAGTAGCCTGTCTGTCAATTATTTACCTATGTCTCTGCAAACAAGAATAGGTTTGTTTTGAAACCAGTGACTGTGACCAGTACTCCATTACTCTGCACTTTGGAGCACGACCGTCTGCTGAAGGGAGGGGTATAATGTGTGCCCCATTCTGTTCGATGGCCTTCGACTCAGACGGCAGAATGAGGAGGCGATATACACGAGCTATCGGGAGGTAGGAACACCTGGACTGCAAGAAACAGGTAACTGGGAGACTGTCAGGAGAAGGAAAGGCAAATGCAAAACCAGTACAGGGTACAGCTGTGGCAGTTACGCTCAAGAATATTGAAACTACTGTAGATATTTCTGTAAGTCAGAGTGAAGTATCTCTGGTGCTGTGGCTGAGAAGAGGAGTGTGTTGAAGCGGACTGCAGTGTTGAATGAAGATCTCTTAGTCAGAGGAACAGCGCATAGATACGCACTGATGTTGCCTCCCTGGTGGCAGGATCTGGGATGTTTCGGATCTGTTCCATGGCTCTCAGAAGGGCGAGGGTACGCAGCGAAGTGCTGGTACATATTGGTGCTAATGATATAGGTGGACAAGGTAAGGAGGGACTGACGATAGATTTTAGGGAGCTTGGTCAAAGGCTGAGGGACATGAATTTCATGGGGGTAATCTCTGAATTGTTGCCTGTGCGACGTACCAGTAAGGTTAAGAATTAGGCTAATTCGGTCGATGAACGCTTAGCGGAGGAAATATTGCAGTAACATGTGTTCATATTTATGCATCATTGTAATCACTTCTGGGGAATGTACGGCCTGTACAAAAGGAACAGTTTACACCTCAACTTGAAGACGTCCCATATGCTTGCGTGCGGGTTGGCTATTGTTGTTCAGGTGGGATTACGCTAATTTAGCAAGGGTTGGGAACGACAGTGACAGTGCCGAAGATGTGTTAGTTCGTTTGCAAACAGAGGAAATGTGAAGAGGGAATCCTAGCAGGCAGAGAGTGAACTGGGCCAAAACTGTAATCAAAAGGATAGTTTGTAAAGCAAAGGAGGACTAAAGTCGAAAAGGGAGACGGAAGGACGGAGGGCGCTGCATTTGAAAGTGCGCAGTATGCGAAATAAGGTAGACGGACTTGCAGCACAGTTATTGATTATCATGCATGTTGTCTTAGTCATCAATGAATAATGGCTGAAATGCGTTAAGAGCTGGGAGCTTAATATCCAAGGATACACGTTGTATCGAAAAGACACGCAGGATGGCAGAATAGGTGGCATTGTCCTGTCGGTGAAAATCCAATCAAATCATTAGAAAGATGGGACGAAGGGTCGGATGGTGTTGCGTCATACTGGATCCAGCAAAGGGACAGCAGGAGTAAACATACCGTGATGGGAGTGAGAAACGGATCCCCAAACAGTGGTAAGGATGTATATAGAGTATTAAGGATAAGGAAAATGCACGCCAGATGTGCAACATTACAACAGGCAATAGGATTTCAACATGTAGGTCGAATGAGAAAATCGGGCTGATGCTAGGTTCCAAAAGAGAGATTTTTGAGAAAGTCTACTAGGTGGCTTAGGAGAACAGCTTGTGGTTAAGCCCACTTGGGGATCAACTCTTCTGGCTTGGGTGTTATGCAATGAGAAGGTTTTTATAAGAGAACTTAAAGTAAAATAACCCAGTGGCGATTGTGATCCAATTCACCCTGAAATTGGAGAAGGAGAGTCTAAATTCAGCTATATAACGATGATGGAGGGTAGGAAATGGGGAAGGAGGGGGGAGGAAATAGTGGATGAAATGAATTTGTATTTTGCACCTGCCTCCAATGTATCCTTGAAGTTCCAGTATGTCAGTGGTGAAGAAATTTGCGAAGTTAAGATTGTTTGGGAGAAGAAACTTGGTGAACCGAAAGGTCTAAATGTAGTTGAGACAGCTCGACCAGAGGGTGTACACCCTAGTGTTATGAAAGAAGTGGATGAAGAAATTGTGGAGGGACTAGTTATGACCTTTCAAGAATTATTAGTTTCTGGAATGTTTTCGGACGACTGAAAAATTGCAAATGTCACATCATTTTTCAAGAAGGGAGAGAGGCAAAGGAAATGACACTCTCGCCTCACAAATATGTTGGAATTCTTTGAAGAAATAACAGACAGGATACACAAAAGAGGATTGGTAGATGTTGAATGCATGGATTTTCAGAATGCCTTTGAAAAGGTGCCATGCGGGATGCTGCTTAACAGCCTACAAGCTCGTGGTGTTACAGGAAAGACCCCGGAATGAATAAAGTAGCGGCTGAGCATCAGCATGCAGGAAGTGTCAGTAAAACGAGCCTTTTCTGGTTGGCTGCAGGTGATTAGTTTTGTGCCCGAGGAGCCTGTGTTGATAGAGATTCGGTTTGCGTTACATGTCAATGAATTAGTTGATGGAATTGATGGATTTGTTGCAGGGTTTGCTCAAAATGCGAAAATAGCTGGAGGGGCAGATAGTTTTGAGAAAGTAGAGAGGTCACAGAAGGACATCAGAACATGAGGAAATGGGCAAAGAAGTGGCAGATGGAACATAGTGTCCTGATGTGTATGGTCACGAATTTAGTGGAAGAAATAAAAGGGTTGGTAGTTTCCTAAATGTGGAGAAAATGGATAATATGAGACGCAAAGGGGCTGGGAATACATGTGCAGATTTCTTAAAAGTTAATTTTCGGGCTGAGTCTGTGGTGAGGATGCAAATACGACGTCCGCATTCAAAGCGACTGACTAGAAAGTAAAAGCAAGCAGGTAATGTTGAGACTTTATAAAGCAGTAGTGAGGGCCCACTCGGGATATTGTGAGCAGCGATGGTGCCCTTATCTCAGGATGATTGTGCTGAAAATGATGAGGGTTCAAAGAATGTTCAGAAAGAAGGATTCCAGCTTTGAAGGAATTGTCATCTGAGTAGCGTTTGATGGCTTTGGGCCTGTATTCACTCGAATTCAGATGGGGTGTGACCTCATTGAAACTTTTCGGTGGTGACGGGACTTGATAGAGTGGGTGTGAAGAGGATGTTTCCAGTAGTGGGAGAATCTGAGACGCGAGAACACAACCACAGGATAGAAGAGTTTCCTTTGAAAAGCAGATAAGGAGGGTTTTCGTCATCCAGAGAGCGGTGAATATGCAGAACTTGCTGGAACAGTATATTTAAGGCGGAGGCGGGCAGATTCTTGATCAGTCAGGGCATGATGGACGGATAATGGGGGAAGGCATGTGATTGGGGCTCGGAGGAAAATGAATCTCCCTTGATGTAAAGGCAGGGGAGACTAGATGGGCCAAATAGCTCAATTCTGCACCTATGTCTTATGGTATTACTGTCTTTTACAACAATCATGGCTGATCCGTTTTTTCCCACCTCTGACCAGCACGCTGCTCTTCTCTATGCACTTCACACAGATGATTAACTACCCAACAAACTATTTTTTTGAATATCTGGATCATAATATCCGGGCATATTTTAAAATTCATATTGATGAAATGCATTCATGACCTATTTGTCAATGCAGTTTTTACATAATTTCATTTTAAGTGGAAGCCATCAAATAAACTCTTTTTAGAAACTATAATTGGATTCTCGAGTATGAAATAAAAATCAATCTCTCCGTTACCTGTGCCGTCATCTGATTATGGAGAGCTGTTGAGGGCCCGAGGACGCCTGAGGCCGCTCTCAGCTTACGATTTTCTGATGGTTAACTTCAGGATGTGAAGCTAGCGAGATCTAACTTCTACAGCCTGATCGAGACATCCGTATCCCATCTCGAGCACAGCAGGTGGGCGCTAGCCTGGCCGAGAATCCAGAAAATGGCCCAATCGACGAATATACACACTTTGTAGATAAAGTCTCAATAATTATTCTGCGCAACTGATAGTGATTAATCATTTTAAATAACTAATTTCAGTTATTCTAACGGCGATTGTGATCCTGTCCCGAGGGCAATGCGGACTGTCCAAATGCATCACTCTGTACCTTGTGGCCATGGCGGCAGCTGATCTGATGGTGGTCATCGTTGTGATTATATTAGAGAAGATAAATTATATCTATTTGTTTGCTAATTTCTTGCTCGTAACTCCGACGTGTTCGGTGCTACTTGTCCTGAATATCGCAACAAGGGAGTGTTCTGTCTGGTTGACGGTTGCTTTCACTTTCGACCGCTGCGTCGCCATCTGCTGTGAGAAACTGCGGACCCGATATTGCACCGAGAGAACAGCAGCCGTGGTGGTAGCAACAGTGACTGCAGCGTCTTGTGCCTGGGCCATTCCGTGTTACTTTGCAGTGGATAGATGGCGTTGTGTCCCCACAGCTGAATACTTCACGTCACCCCTTTGGAGAGCCTACGAGGTACTTGAGAGCATCAGAACACCGTTAATACCAATTTGTTTAATTCTGCTCTTTAATGTTTCAACCATCAAACGGATTATGGAGACAAATAGAGTTCGCCGGGAACTTCGTAAGAACAGTGAATATCAGAAAGATCCAGAACTGGCAAACCGGAGGAATTCAATGATCCTGTTGTTCTCACTTTCTGCCAATTTTATATTACTTTGGATGCCCTATGTCGTACATTCTATGAACTGGCAACCGCAGAACTACACCTACACAGACAGATATTTCAGCAAACCGACCTACATCCTGCAGCAATGTGGTTTCATGTTTTCTTCTCTCAGTATCTGCACCAACACCTGTATCTATGGGCTGACACAGAGGAAATTCAGGCAGCAGCTGAAGAATGGACTAAAGTACCTGTTTGCACCAGCGGTGGAGATTTGCAAATAAAATGCGAACTCCATTTTGCCTTCCTGCAACTTCAAGACAGTAATTTGGCATTTTATTTTATTTGAGCTTCAAGCGGCCGCTCTCGCGGAATCTCACTGCACAACGGATTAGCGGCGATTAAGCCACAGGTATTAATCTTCCCGGAGGAACTATTGACTCAGATATCATGAAATTTCAGTCAGCTGTGTTTTATTACAAGGTTTTCAAACACATGAAAAGGAATCGATCTAATTCATTCAGACAACACACTGTAAACAAAATCTTCGCATGTTATTGTAAGCCTACCTAATATATCAAAACAAATAGTTGCATTTCTCAAAAATTATCATTTTACTCCTGTTTGATTTCTTTTCTGTTTCATTTTACTATCTGTGCATCGCACGGTAACATCAATATAATAATTATAGAATTACTTGGCTGTTAGACACCTCACAGTGACATGTTCGTACCGGAATGGTTGGTAATAGAATAGTAGCAAGGTTATTTTATGCTTTCCAGTGAGGAGATCAACAAGGGCTCTGTCACTGCATTTATGGAATACTGATGCCTTTGACGTAAATTAATGCGATATTCTCGTCTGCTGTTACGTTTTGGTAATTAACGGTAGAAGTCTGCTCCTTTGAACCTGTTCACAAGACCATAAGACGATAAGATATAGGCGCATAATTAGGCTGATATTGGCTCATCTACTTTCTTCTGGCATTTCATTATGGCTGAAGCAATTTTCCTCTTGGCCCCAATCTGCTGCCTTCTCACTGTATTATTCATGCCCTGACAATCCTAGAATCTATCAGCCTCCTTTTTAAATCTACAGACTCTCGCACCACTGGAACCATCCTCCCCAGAACATCTGCATGAACGTCTTTCGCCATTCGACACTGGATGTGTTTCAATTAGACACCCCTCGCAGCCTGACTATTCTGAATTTCAGTGAATCTTGAATGCACCGGAGGATCGTCAAACGCTTTTCATTTGGCAAGCCATTCACTTCCAGAATCATTTTTGTGAATCTGCTTTGAACTTGCTCCAGTTTCTGCACATTCATTCTCAGCTCACGAGTCCAAAGTTGTTCACAATTCTCCGTGAGGCCTCGTCAGTACGTTACAACGTCTCAACATCACATGGTTGCTCTTATTTTTTTTCCAGTGCTGGTGAGATGAATGCATTTGCTTTTCTCATCCCAGACTCAGCCTGCAAGTTAGTCTTCAGGGAATCCTGCAATATTTTAATATTTTCACTCAATTTAGTAATGTTAACCCTTTCTTTTCTTCTGCCTGACCGTGCATTTCCCCGAACTATATTACACCTGTCATTTCTTTGCCTATTCTTTTAATCTGTCTGTGCCCCTGCAG
>JAUOBT010000614.1:15386815-15399268 GCA_032362145.1 Hypanus berthalutzae
TGAAAAAAAACTATCACATGACCTCCCACTGGCGGGAAAATGACGCCACTCCAGCATGTGAAGACCATTACCTCATGTCCAGCATAGCCTCAATTACATCATGGTCACGTGACAGGTACGTAACTGAGTAAACTGTTTTCTACTTGCGAGCGAATTCAGAAATTAAAAAAATGTCGTGAAGGGGTTGTGCAAGTCCAAGTGCAGTATTCCTAATGGTTGCGATGCATGTTGATTTGGAAGGAAGGAAGGGATTTGCAATAAAATATAGCCATTTGCAGAAGATTACAACTCTTGCGTACCAGTGCGCTGTGTCGACCATGTAACCTCCTCTGTATCCTGTTAACGATGAGAGAAGGTGCAGTGAGTGTACACCGCAAAAGAGGTTTACAGAAAGTAAATAATTCAACTGAGCCACACAGTGTACAACACAGTTGTCTAAAAGAAGTGGATGAAGATATAGCGGAGGCAAAAGTAGTTTCTTCAAAGTAACTGGATTCTTCAATGGTTCCCGGAGACTGTAAAACTGCGAATTTCATTCCAGTTGCTGGAAGAACGTTGGGCAGAAGAAAGAAAGGTAACTATGTGCCTGGTAGTAGGATTTCAGTGGTTGGTTAAAACAAAATTCTGATGTTTCAGGGGCGCTATTGACTGGAATTCAGAACAATGAGAGGTGACCTAAATGATAACCCATTGGATTGTGAAAGGACTTGATAGAGTGAATGTGGAGAGGATGTTTCTATTATAGTAACGTTTATGACCAGAGAACACAGCCTCAGAACAGAGAGGCTTGCTTTCAGAATGGAACTGAGGAGGAATTTATTTAGCGAGATAGAGGTGAATATGTGAACATTTTGCCAACAGGCAGCTCGAAGCTACGTCTACATGTATTCTTAAGGCAAGGGTTTCTGAATTCTTCATTGATAAGGGCATGAATGACACGGTGAGAAGGTTAAAGATTGGACAGCATAACTCGATCAGACATGATATAATGGTGCAGTAGACTCGATGGGCAAAATAAACTACTTCTGTTCCTCTATGTTAGGATCTTATGAATCAGTACGCAGGAGCGTATTTCTGGCGCTTATTAGCAAAAAAACATAACAACATTCGGGAGCACCCATTAATTTATTTCAAAAGTGTCAACATTAACTAAGAGTAATGATCAATCCCCAGGTGATCACATTCGTGATTAGTAAATGTAAATGAATGCTTGCAACTTGTTTACTCTCGACCATTCTGGTACAGACATGTTACTATAAGGGACATGATACTTTAAATCATTCTATATTTTTTATAATCGTGCTACCATCAATTTATCATTTCGTACGATAAAACGAAATAACACCCTTATAAATGGAGGCAAAATGATAATTTTCTTATTATACACATATTTTCAAAACGATACAAAGATTTTATCAATATTGCAATTGCTAAACAAATCAGATGAATTCCTGTTTAAATGCGTAGGAAACATGTAATCAGCCATAGTCGATGGAACTTCATGGTATCCCAGTCTATAATCTATTCGTGAAGATAAGAACAACCTAAACCATATCTCATAATGCCTGCTAATCGGTTGTGCATTCCCATTCCGAAATAGCGGTCGCTTGTAACTCACATTAAAAATTCTTCAAATAATCGTCTTTTTTTAAGTCTGAAGAAGGAATAGCTGTATTTTGCAGTTACTTGCAAATCACCCTCGTTGCCTCAAAAAAGTATTTCACTCCATTTTTCAGCTCTTCCCTGAATTTTCTCTGGGTCAGTCCATAGATACACGTGTTGGTGCAGGTACTGAGAGAAGAGAACATAAACCCACAAACCTGCAGAATGAAGCTCGGTTTGCTAAAATATCTGTCTGCGTACGAATAGTTTTCGACTTGCCAGTTCATAGAATGTACGACTGAGGGCATCCATAGTAATATAAAATTAGCTGAAAGAGCGAACAACAGAATCATTGACTTTTTCCGGTTTGTCATTTCTGGGTCATTACGGCTTTCGCTGCTTTTCCGAAGTACCTGGCGAACTCTATTTGTCGCTATAATCCGTTTGATTGTTGAAACATTAAATAGGACAATTAAACAGATTGGTAGTAACGGTGTTGTGATGCCGTGAAATACCTGATAGGCTCTCCACAGGGGTGACGTGAAGTATTCTGCTAGCGCGACACAACGCAATCGATCCAATGCAAAATAAAATGGAATGGCCGTGGCACAGCACGCTGCAGTCACTGTTGCTATCACCACCGTCGCTGTTCTCTCGGTGCAATATCGGGTCCGCAGCTTCTCACAGCAGATGGCGACGCAGCGATCGAAAGTGAAAGCGACCGTGAACCAAACTGAACAGCTGCAGGTTCCGAGACTCAGGATAAATAGTAGAGAACACGCCGGAGTTACGAGCAAGAAATTCGCATACAAATAGATAAAATTTATCCTCTGTAATATCATTACAACGATGACCACCATGAGATCGGCTACCGCCATGGCCACCAGGTAGAGAGAGATGCATTTGGACAGACCGCATTTCCCACGGGCCAGAATCACAATCGCCGTTAAATTAACTGAAATAATTTATAAAAAACACAATTACTATCAGCGTAGAATGATTAGTGTGAATTTATACCGGATTGCTCTGACCATTGTGTGAAGCCTCTGCCAGGGTTGCAATCCACTTGCGCTCACTAATTTGGGATGCGGGTGGCCCAATCAAACTGATTCTAGGTTATAATGCGCCACGTACATCTCGCCAGTTTCACGCCTTAAAGATACCATCAGTAGGAAAGTCGGAGGCCGGCAGCACAGCGTCCTCAAGCGCCTATGGTCAGTAGTGAGAAAGGACTGGAATCAACCTGAGAGCGGGAAGGTTAACGAGCTCTAAGGAATAGAATGGCGTCTTGTCGAGAATGGCACAGGTAGTGGATAATGTAATCATTCTTCTTTCAAATACCTCTTCGAACATGCTGATTGATCTGGCTTACATTTAAAATGAAATTCTTGGATAAGTACATCGACAAAATAACATGATTGCATTTCATCGGAAATCAGGCGATATTTGGGGACGGTGTTGGTGCATTGTGTCCTAGCAGGATGTAAAATATCTCGCCGGGCAACCTCAGGGAGACGGGTTGATCTGACAAATGGAAGTAGATCATCAAACTTAAAGTCTGACGTCATACTCTGAGCGCTCTGTCTGGAAGAACAGAGATACCAGCGAAGCGAACAAATGCCCCATGAAGTGCGAAACGGTAAATTTGCGAACGGCTACTGCATGAACGATCAAAAGTAATCCTTCCTGGATAGATGTAGTCAGTAAAACATTCGTGTTAAACCAAAATTGGCACAGAGCAGTCAATTTGACTTTGAAAGCAATGGTCGGACTTTCAGTTGGAAGTTGGTTGGATACATACTGAAATTGAAAAAGTGAGCAAAGAACGAACTGGACGGTCATTGCAACTGACAATTAGTCCATAAGAAATAGGAGCACAATTGGTCCATTTGGCACATTGAATTTTCTCCGCCATTCCATTATAGCTGATTCACTTCCCTTCTCAACGCCAATTTGCTGCCTTCCGTCAGACCCCTTCATGCTCTTACCAATCAAGAATATGAATCTTGGCCTGGAATATACGTAAAGATTGCTCCTCCACAGCAATCCGGCAACGAGCCCAACAGAGTCACTATTCTCTAGCTGAAGGAATTCCTCCTTTTCGTCTTTCTGAAAGGACACCCTGTATTCTGATACTCATACTCAGCATGAAAATTAATCTTTAGGGAATCCTGCGCAACGCCTCTGAAGTCCTTTGTACCAACGCCTCTGAAGTCCAAGATCTTTGTACTTTCTTTGCCTATTCTCGCTAGAAAATTTCATCTCATACCTCGGGATCGAAGCCTGTTAAGCCGTCTCATTGATGACATCTTGTAAAATCTTTCTAAAAATCCATATGCACAACATTAAC
The DNA here is from genome assembly GCA_032362145.1 of Hypanus berthalutzae. Lineage (NCBI taxonomy): Eukaryota > Metazoa > Chordata > Chondrichthyes > Myliobatiformes > Dasyatidae > Hypanus > Hypanus berthalutzae. The sequence goes on from JAUOBT010000614.1 coordinate 15,390,768, forward strand.
CGATGCTCCCTTCTTCATCCTGCTCGTTATTTCGTTAAGGAATTCCAACAGAGTTGTCACGCAAGATTGAGGAAACCATCCTAACTACTTTGTATTTTTCATGTTCCTCCAAGTACCCTGGAACCGCATCCTTAACCACTGCCTCCAACATCATCCCAACCTCAGAGATCAGAATAAATGGCTTCACATTTCCTGTTCTCTGCCTCTCTCACCCTTGAGGAATTTTCAATTTGCAATTTTCTAGTGTTCTGGAAATATTCCAGATTATTGTGATGATTGAAAGATCATTAATAATGCCCCCAATACGTATCCATCTTCTTTAGAAACATTGGTGTGCACACCGTCCAGGTGACTTGTCTTCTTTCTGACATTTCTGTTTCCTCGCACTTTAGGTATCTGAAGAAACTTCTGTATTGTTTTCTTTTTCATATTGACCCCTTGTTTTACTTTCATATTTAGCTTTTACCTACTGAATGACTTTTATAGTTGCCTTCTGTTGGTTTTATAATGTTTCCCAATCCTCTAATTTTCGACTCTTTTTTGTTCCATTCTACAGTGGCATGTAAACGTTCGGGCACCCGTGGTCGGAATGAAAGATTAGGTAAGTAAATTCCCAGCTGCTACATCAAAGTTAATGTACCAACAGCGTCACAGGATAAAAGGATGTTTCAGAAATGTTTAAGATTTTTTCCCCTAAGTTTGGGTACATGGAGAAATGTACCTAGTTGTGTAGCTGAGAGTAGTACCTTACAGATATTTAAGTCAAAACTCGACAGTTATTTCCAGTATTATTCAAAAAAGTATGCAAGCTGTTTTATCAGTGTATCTCAGTACATGTACTTAGAACAATCGAACTGACTCCAATAATGTAAATTAATCATCTGTTCTGTAGTCCCTTTTCAGACACAGGAACTTTGGACGTAATGATCCAACATAACCAGCATCGTTCAAGCGGGCACTACGTTAAATGAATTTACTGTATCTTCTCTCTTTTGCCTTTCTGTTGGTTTTGAAATCACTTGTGAGCCATGTTTCTGTTATCTTTCCTATAGAATACTTGCTGCTCTTTAGAATGTTTATATCATGTGCTTTCCGTCTTGCTTCAAGAATTCATGCCATTGCCTCTGTTTGTAAAAACGATCTACGCAATTTCAGTACTATCATTCTGGTTAACATTGCGCTGCAAACAAGTTTAAACCTGTTCAAGCAATTCTACCCAACCTACCGCAAAGATATTGAACTCGTTCGAGTAAATGTGTAACTAGCCACCTGCACCTGACTCTCAGCCACTCAGTCACCTGCCTAATCATCCTATTATTAGCTTCACTGCTGCGTGGTAAAGGCAGAAATTCAGTGATTACTATTGTGGAATTCCCGTTTCTCAAACATTTACAGATCTCCCTCATATCTCTCCTCAGTTTCTCCTCACCTAGACTACTTAAAATATGTAGGTAATATGTACGAAGATTTTTCGCTCCTCACCCTCGTCCCTGAGAATACCCTGGGACAAATCCATTACATCCCTGATCCTGGCCCCAAGCGGGCAACATACGTTGTGTATCTATCGTGGCAACAGAACATCATCGTCATTCCTCTTTCTAAGGAACTTCCTATCAATACTGCAGTTCTCTGTTCCTCTTCGCCATTGCACCAGATTCAGTGCGTGATACCAGATCATTCAATAAAATTGTATGATTATTGTTGAGATAAAGTACAGAAGGGTACTCTATACTGGCCGTGCATTTTCCCTTCTGAGAGTCACGCAGTTACCTGTCCCTTGCTATCTAGTGGTGACTACCTCACGCTAGTTCATGTCTATCACCTATTTCTCTCGAATAAGTCGATGGCTAGCGAGAAGAAAAGGACACACTTTATACACAGCCTTCCGCAGACAGTCGCGCTCAAAATGACAACGTAATGGAGTAGTAGCCGCTGCCATTGGCATGAACACAAACCTATTACTGTTTGGAGAAACGTAGGTAAATAGTTGACAATCTACTCTTTGAACTCATATTTTATTTGCACGACTGCATTTTCTACGCTAATGGGGAGGACCGATCAGAAATTTATGTCAGTTGATTGAACATTAAATTGCAGATTGCAACATAATTCAACTGAAATATTCATTATCGAGGTACATGTGGCCGCTTTTTATGTAATTTACTACAATCATAAAACTGTATCATAATCTAATCATAACACTGTATTACCATTTATTTATTTCACTCCGTAACACTGCATGAACCAGTTTACACCTTAAACCTAAACCACAAGGATCACATATAGACGATATATTTTTAATTTTCTCAATCTTCTCGAATTTCCCCGTCCCTGCATAAAACGTTCACGGTATCCTGAGTGGAATTCTGCCGTGTCTGCCCAGGTTCAGGAAGAACTATCCTGGGAGAGAACGGACTACTGATGTCTGCCCTGATGATAATTGCTGGCACTGTCAGGATGAGACGTCAAGCAATATCTTTGCAATCTTTGCTCATGTAGCCCTCGTGAAGGGTCTCAACCCGAAACATCTAATGTTTATTCCTCTCCATGGATGGTGCCTGATATATATATGGATCAGACTCCTCAATCATATCTCGAAACAATATTAAATCATTATATTAACGTGAATTACATTTAGAATCATAGCACAACAACAGAAAAGGTGCACCGGACAACATATGCACGTTGTGTATCAAGATACAGTTAATCTGCGATGTCCCGAGCATAATCCCACGTTAACATTACCTGGAATACCGAATGCTGCAAGCACTGGGTAGTAAATTCTGGCGAAGTTGTAAATTGTGGAATATCCCATTATCTGCTTGTGTCAGCGATCAGTTGCACAAATTCTCCCAATTGCCTGCATGCACTGATTCCTGGAGTTCTTTTATAGCAGTTGGAACCACGGCTACAGCAGTTGGTACTCCCATTATTCACATTAGTCACAATCCACTGAACAAACACGAAATTTCAACTATTTTTACTCATTGGGTCATTGTCTATCATATTTAGCTATCAGATTAGAATGAAAAATTTGCTTACGTTCATGAAGATTTCATGATTTTCACAAGTTCACCAAATCCGATCACCACCACATATGCTCCAAACAAATAACCCTTTGTGACACTAAATACCACGGTTTCATCAACTGCAGGCCTGGGAAATCCCTCCTTAACCTCTATTAAGAAAGGACGAACTTGTGTTCTCTGTCATGTACACCATATGTTGAGGCAGGTGCACTGTACATTTACCTTGATCAACAGTTGATATATCGTGTTATACTTGTGTAAATTATTTTTGGATCTCTTTTGGATCACCGTGTGCAATTATGGTCAGCACACCATAGGAAGGGTGTGATTAATCTACAGACAGTGCACTACAGTTTCACATTGATTTTGACTGGACTGCAGGGCTTGGGTTGCAAGGAAAGAATGGATGGGTGGAGACTGTTTTCCTCGGTAGCTAGTGGGCAGTCGAGAGGCCTGATGGAATTTTATAAAATTCGAGAGGCATAGATGAGTTAGAGAGTACTCATCATTTTCGCGGGTGGGGCATGTCCAATTCCAGAAGTTACAGAGTTAAGGTGAGCTGATTTGTGGCATATTGGGTAGGTAAGACTGGTGTAATGACAACAGATTACACCGTAGATGAAGTGAGTTCGCTGTTAGCACTTCAAAAAGTGTAAAATTGTGTGGGAAACAAAACGGGAGACAGAAAACTTCTATTACATCGATATGATGGAGACTTGAACGTATCTCCCTGGCATAGCCTCCAACCCCACCACCACGTCTACACAAACCCTACACCCACTGCACTGTACAGAAGTATCCATGAGTTATCTAAGAGGACAATGAATTCTACAAAGCAGGTTCTAAACTAATCGGATGTTGACATAGAGGATATAACTCAAGGCGTTGTGGAATGAACTCTGACCCACTCACATTCATTTATCTCTCCAAATTAGTCTTAAAACTTAAAAGTGCGCCTGCATTTACCACATCTGATGGCGGCTTCTTCCACACAACCAAAACTCTCCGAGTGAAGAAGTGCCCCCTAATGTTCCCCCTGAACCTTTCCTCTTTCACCCGGAAGTCATGTCCTCGTTTATGTATCTCTCCTAGTCTGTGGAAAGAGCCTATTCGTATTTACTCTGTCTATACCCCTCATAATTTTGTAAACCTCTGTCAAATCCCCCCTTATTTTCTGAGCTCCGAGGAATAAAGTCCTAACCTGTTCAATCTTTCCCTGTAAATCAACTCCTGAAGACCCCGCAACATCCTAGTAACTCTTCCCTGCACTCTTTGAATATTAATGATATCCTTCGTATAGTTAGGCGGCCAGAACTGCAAACAATACTGCAAATTTGACTTCACCAATGTCTGATACAACCTCAACAAAACATCCCACCTCCTATACTTAATACTTTGAATTATGAATGCCAGGATACCAAAAGACTTCTTTATAACCCGGTATATCTGTGACGCCACTTTCTGGGGTTTATGTATCTGAACTGCCAGATCCCTTTGATCTTCCGCACTCCTGAGTGCCTTACCATTGCCCTACCTGTGCATGTCCTACCTTGATTTGTTCTTTCAAACTGCATCACCTCACTTTTGTCTGCATTAAGTTCCACCTGCCATTTTCTGGCCCATTTTTCCGGTTGGTCCTGATCCCTCTGCATGCTTTAAAAGCCTTCCTCACTGTCCACAACGTCTCCAATCTTACTGTCATCAGCAAACTTGCTGATCCAATTTACCACATTGTCATCTAGGTCATTGATGTAGACAGCGAACAGCAATGGTCCCAGTACAGATCCCTGAGGCACACAACTAGTCACAGGCCTACAGTCTGAGAAGCAATTATCCACTACCACTCTCTGTCTTCTCCATCACAGCCAATTTCGAATCGAGTTTACAACCTCTCCACGGATAGTTGGTGTCTGAACATTTTGAACTAACCTCCCAAGTGAGACCTTGTCAAAGGCCTTACTAAAGTACGTATAGACAACATCCACAGCCTTTCTTTCATCTACTTTCTTGGTAACCTCCTCAAAAAGCTCTACAAGGTTCGTTAAACACGATCTACCACGCACAAAGTTATGCTGACTATGCTTAATCAGCTCTTGGCTGTCCAATTCCTTGTATATCCGATCTGTCAAAACGCCTTCGAATAATTTACCTATTACTGATGTCAGGCTCACCGGCATGGCATTACCTAGTTTACTTTTGGAGCCTTTTTTAAACAACGGATCAAAATGAGATACCCATGAATCCTCCGGAACGGCACCTGTAGCTAAGGACATTTTATATAATTCTGCCAGGGCCCCTGCAAGTTCTACACTAGTCTCTCTCACGGTCCAAGGAAATATCAAGGCCCGGGGGGGTTTATCGGAACTTTATTCGCTGTAAGGCAGCAACCACCTCCTCCTCTTTAATCTCTATATGTTCCATGACACTACTGATTGTTTCTTTTTCATATGCGCGATGTCAGTTTCCTGAGTAGATAGTGATACAAAAATATCTTTAAGATCTCTCCGATCTCTTGAGGCTGCTCATATAGACGACCATTCCGATCTTCTGGGGGTCTAATTTTGTTCCTTGCTATTCTTTTACTCTTAATGTACTTGTAGAAATCCTTCGTGTTTACGTTCAAATTAACTGCCAAAGCTACCTCATGTCTTCTTTTTGCCTTTCTGATTTCCTTCTTTTCCTTCTCTTACATTTTCTGCACTCTTCAAGCCAAGTCAAATTGCTTTATTCTCATTTCGACCATAACTGCTGGTACAGTACACCGTAAAAACGAGACAACGTTTTTCACGACCATGGTGCTACATGAACAATACAAAAACTACACTGAACTACATAAACCAACACAAAAACTACACTAGACAACAAACTACATAATGTACACAGAACAGGTCAGGCATTACAATAAATAATAAACAAGACAGTAGGCACAGCAGAGGTCAGTAGGTTGGTGTTCGCCCAGGGAAGTGTGAGGTATGTTCATTTTATTAGGTCAACTACGTTGTCATAATATGGTAGTAATGGCAAGAATCTTGGCAGTGTGGAGAATCAGAGCGATCTTGGGGTCCGAGCCATAGGACACTGAAAGATGCTGCGCAGGATGACTCCGTCGTTGAGAAGGCATAAGGTGCACTCGCCTTTATGAACATTGGGATTGAGTTTAAGAGCCGAGAGGCAATGTTACAGTTGAAAGCTCTCTGGTCAGACCCCACTTTGAGTTTGGGCTTAGTTCTGGCCACTTCACTACAGGAAGGATGTGGAAACTATAGCAAGGGTGAAGAGGAGATTTACAAGGATTTTGCCCAGATTGGGTAGCATGCCTTATGAAAATAGGCAGAGTGAACTCAGCCTTTTCTCCTTGGAGTGACGGAGGATGAGAAGTGACGTGATAGAGGTGTATAAGATGATAAGAGGCATTGATCGTGTGGTGCAAAACAGTACCACGAAATAATAAACAGTATACTATATGCGAGTTAGTAAAGAAATAAAAAAAGATCTATTCTCATGAAGCAGTCTAAAGCGCAACGTTTGTGCCCACTAATAAGGCCGTTCAACCACCATCGACCTTCTCCGATCGTCACTGACCTTCAAACTATCGCTCCATGTCCACTCCACCCGGCAGTCCACCAACTCTGTCCATTCGCAACTTCTCTCCTCATCTCTCCCTGGCAAAATACCGCGAGGTCCCGGCTCCCAGACACACAAGAAAGAATAACATCCCGGTCAGTGGTAAAAATGCTCCGTTATCTCCAGTCATAACCCAGACATGGCTGCTACAGACAAACAATTACCTTAGCGGTGAAACATCACAGAGCGGCCACTAGATTAGCAGTGAAACCTTACAGCGTGTTACACTGTCCGCTGATCAAACTTAGTCATGTCCTCATGATCCTGAGATAATTTGCCAATCCTTCCTGAAAAACAGAATGTCCAATCCAAGTGCACAAGGCAGTGACATCGGTCCCCAAAACGGTCGGGGTCATACTTTGCTCTCCTGGTGTTATGCAGGCCAGCCTATCCGGAGGCCTCCGCACCCCCTCGCCTAACTCATCAGGTTTAGAACTATTGGGGATACTTCTGGAATACCCGGCGAGGCCACCGCTGACCTCTCACTCGTGCCAACCTGCAATTCGACTGCTCTGACACGTGGTCAAGCCCCACTTTCGCCCCTGCAGAGTTCCGCTGCAGCCCAGGCTGCCCACAGATACCCGCTTCCCTCCGACCTCTCCTGACTCAGCGGGAAAAGGGCCTGTTGTCTCTTCTTCAATCAATGGGGAGTTAGCGAAAGGCGGTATATACCACACATCAGGGTCCACATCCTCCGAATCACTATCCGTCTCAGGGGTGGTGTGGAGCGGGGGGGTGGTCGGCCTAACTTCGTCTGCTGTACGGACTGCAGTCTCCCCACTTTTCTGCAGAGACCTCTTACGAAGTTCGGCTCCAAGTCGATCTCTGGGTCTACCTGCTCCTCTTGTCCCAGTGGCAGCAGGTGGTTCTGATGGAGAATCTTGACAGGGCTATTACCATCCTCTGGTTTCATCCGGAAAGTTGGTAGGTTTGGCATCTGACTCTCCGCCACAAGGGGCGTAACCGCCGAGCGGTCAGAGAACTTACGTTTTACAGTTGCCCCGAATTCCTTATGAGGACTCGGTCTTCCGGCAGGAGCTAGGAGAACCTCACCCTTTGATTTCCCTGATTCTGATTGGCTTCTGCGACCCCAGCTAATTCATAAGCCCTTTTAAGCTCTCTTCACATATCAGACGCATACTTCAAATAACTGGCTGCAGAAGGCTTTTTAATGTAATTACTTTCAGCTGCCGTAAGCCTTGTTTCCAATAATTAATCACATTACATACAACTTATCGGTTTCTCAGAGCATCTATGGACTTGTAGATGATTTGGAATTAATAACCATAACCATAACCATATTTCGAATTATTTGATTTGGAGTTATAGCCATACAACAATTACAGCACGGAAACAGGCCATATCGGCCCGTCTAGTCCGTGCCGAATGATTACTCTCACCTAGTCCCACCGACCTGCACTTAGCCCATAACCCTCCATTCCTTTTCTGTCCATATACCTATTCAATTTTACTTTAATTGACAATATAGAACCTGCCTCTACCACTTCTACTGGCTCGTTCCACACAGCTACCACTCTCCGAGTAAAGAAATTCCTCCCGTGTTACCCCTAACCTTTTGCCCCATAACTCTCAACTCATATCCTCTTGTTTGCAGCTTCCTTACTCTCAATGGAAAAAGCCTATCCACGTCAACTCTATCTATCCCCCTCATAATTTTGAATATCTCTATCAAGTCCCCCTCAACCTTCTACACTCCAAAGAATAAAGACCTAACTTGTTCAACCTTTCCCTGTAACTTGGGTGCTGAAAGCAGGTAACATTCTAGTAAATCTCCTCTGTACTCTCTCTATTTTGTTGACATCTTTCCTATAATTCAGTGACCAGAAC
>JAUOBT010000618.1:79996-90424 GCA_032362145.1 Hypanus berthalutzae
CGCTCCCCTCAGAAAATGACACACAAACAGCAAGCAAAGAAGCAATGGGAGAGCACAGCAGTGTAGCTGGTTTGGTCTTGCTCTCAGGTGCTGGCCTTGTGGACTGTCATGAAATGTGTTGTTTTGTGGCAGCAGGACAGTGCTAACATAAAGTATCATTAAAGGTTACAATTATAAATAAATAAAGCACTCTCATGTTCATAGAGTCCTGGACTATTCAGAAATCTAATGGCAGAGGAGAGAAGCAATTCCTTAAGATTGAGTGTGGGGAGCATATTAAGAGTGAATGAGTTCTCGATACTGACATGGGCTCAGTGGGCTAATAAGGACAGTTTCTATAATGTAGGATTCATGACTGTGAAGACAAGAGATTGCTGGAATCTTGAACAAAAAATAAACTGCTAAATAAACTGAGTGGGTCAAGTAACATAAGTGGAGAAACAAAAGGGTGGCCAATGTTTCAAGTTGAGACTGCATCAGGATTGAGAGTGTAAAGTGAAGTTCATCCGTCTCTAGAAATGAGGAAGAGAGATAAGACAGATGATGTTAGGTGGAACCAGATGGGAGTGGCAGGTCGGACGGGCAACTAATCAGACAGACAGGGTGGTACAGCTATATAATGGGGAAAGTGGCGGGAGGGGCTTTGGAGAGAGATAAATCAGCATTGAGGGAGTTGAAAAATTCAAACTTCATCCACCCATTTGCTCCTTCAGATGCTGCTGATCTGCCGAGTTTTTGCAGCAGATTGTTTTTTGTTCATGACTCGACGACCCAGGCAATCCCTGAACGAATCATATAAATTGGAATACAGAATCCACATCGCCAACAATTTAAAGCTTTCCCCCTCCCCTTTCACTGACCATTGAAGTCACTGCTCGACTGCAATGCAAAGATAAAAGTGAACATAAGTAAAGTAACAAAGGCAGTTTCATCTCGGTTTGCACGCCAAAGGTAGTGAGTTATTATTCATGGGTTGGTTCATCGTCCATTTATGAATCAGATGGTGGTGGGGAAGAAGATGCTTCTAAAAACACGGAGTTTGTGTCTTCGGGCTCCTGTTCCTCTTCCTTGATGATAACAATATGAAGAAGGCTTGGCCTGGGTGATGAGGTTTCTTAATGATGGATGCCACCTTTTTACTGCATCACCTTTTCAAGACGTCATCAGCGCTGGAGAGGATTATGTCTATGATGGAGCAGGCTGAGTTTGCAAACCACTGCAGCTTTTTCCCTTCCTGTGCAGTGACCCTTCCATACCAGATAGTGTTGTAATCAGAATACTCTCCATAGTACATCTGTAGAAACTTGCTAGAGTCATTGGTGAAATTCCAAATCTCCTCAAAGTCCTAATAAAATATAGCTGCTGGAGTGTTTTCATTGTAATTGTATCAATATACTGGGTCCAGGAGAGATCTTCAGAGATGTTGACACCAAGAAATTTAAAATTGTTCACCCTTTCCACTGCCTATCTGTCTAAGAGGACTGACGTGTGTTTGCTCGACTTCCACTTCCTGAAGCAGACAATCCATTCCTTGGTCTTACTGACATTGAGTACAAGTTTGTTGTTGCAACATCTTTAACCAGCAGGTTTATCTCACTCTTGTACGCCTCCTTGGCATCATCTGAGATGCTGCCAACAACAATTGTGTCATCTCCAGATTTATAGATGGTGTTTGAGCTGTGCAAAGCCTTACAGTCATGGGCCTAGAGGGAACAGACAGTGGGTTGAGCGCACATCCTTGAGGTGTGCTGTTGTTAATTGTCAGCGAGGAGGAGATGTGATTTCCAATCTGCACTGAATGTGCTCTCTCAGACTGTGTCTGTCTTCAAAGTCCTAGCTCTTGTATAACAAGAACCCAGAATGGATAGAAAACTTTACACCTTCAACAGAACACCAGCCCTAATCAGCTGCACTGTGTTGGTTCAATGTGCAGATAAACCTTCACTGATCTCCACTGATGCAATCCTATGTAATTTCCTCCACTATAGGAAATATCTTCCTTCAATATAGATGGAACAAGAAATCCTCTCCCAGAATGGTACTGCCTTCCAGAAATCTTCAGTATCTTGGCTCTCACATGACACCTCCGAGCTATGCATTATGATTTGGGTTGACTTCCAGTATTTGGTCTCTTCCTCATAGCTAAGCAATTATCTTCCAATACCATCGGATCTTTGGTGCATGATTAATAAGTCAGTCAACTACCAAATAGTAGCAGTGTTTGGTACATCAAAGTTCAAAGTAAAATACATACATGTCACCATATATCACCTTAAGATTTATTTTCTTGTAGGCATTCACAGTAAAATGAAGAGTGACAACAACCAATGTGAAAAAGAAGACAGACTATGCAAATAAAAAATAATAACAAACTAAACAACAAACAAACAAATAAGTAAATAAATGAATAAATAATATTGAGTACATAAGTTGCAGAATACTTGAAAGCGACTCCAGAGGTAATGGCATCAGTTTGGTGTTGAAGCGAGTGAAGTTACCCATGCTGGTTCAAGAGCCTGCTGGTTGAAGGGTATAAACTGTTCCTGAACCTGCTGGTGTGGTATCTAATGTTCCTGTACCTCCTTTTCGATGGGAGCAGCATGAAGGGAGCATGTTCTGGATAGTGCGGCTCCTTAATGATGGACGCTGCTTTGTGTTCTGCAGCTTTGCCTCGGTTGCTGAAAAACTGTGCAGCTCAGTTGACAGTTTCAAACGGACATCTTCAACATCTCTCTGAAACAATCCACTTTCCTTGCAAACTTCAAGGCACCCCTGATACCTAGGGGGGGCAATGGTAACTTGGCTTAACAACTGCTGTCCAGTAGCACTGACCCCAACAGTTGCTGGTTATGGACTTTATTAGATCCCATCTTCCTGCTACATCGGACCCTTTCTAGTTCATTTATAACTTGTTGTAAATCGTTTCACTGATGATACCATAGCATCTCACTCCACTCCAGCCAGTCCCACCTGGAAAATAATGCCTCATATGCCAGGATGCTGTTTATCTACATCAGCTCAGTATTTCATATGCTCATCCATCAGAAATTGGTGGCTAAACTGTCCTTGTTGGGTGCTAACATCTCTCTCTGTGACTGGATCTCAATCAGGTTGACAGAAAGACCACTGTCTTTCTGTGTTGGCAGCAAAATCTCTAGCTCCATCATGCTGGCCCTTCAGTGCAGTATGTTCAGCTGCTGCTGCCTGTGCTGCTGATGCATGATTGTACTGCTAGGCCCAGCTCAAACTGAATCAACAATTTCACTGACGACACAATAGTATTTGGCCTCAAAAGCAATGTCAAGATGGTGTATAGAGAGGAACAAGACCAGGATATAAAATGGTGTGAGAACTGCAACTTGAGTCTCAACATTGTCAAGACTAAAGGGATGACCACTCCTCGCTGCACGTAGACGGCTCCTCCATGGAGAGACTTAGGAGCATTGAGTTTCCAGGACTGTACATAATGGACAATCTCACCTGGTCCCTCAACACATCTTTAGTTAAGAACACACAGCAGCATCTCCACTTCCTGTGTATATTGGGGCAAGTGACACTCCCTCCCTTGTCCCATTCTTACAGGAATAACATTGAGGGTGTCCTGGCCAGCTGCATCATGGTCTGGTATGGGAATTGGAAGATATCTAGCCACAATGTTTGCGAAGACTGTTGACAGGATCATTGAGGGTCCACCCATCTGAGATATTTATCAGGAGTACTGAATATGCAGAGTCTTTAATATTTTCAATGATCTTTCCCATCTGTCCGACAATCCTTTGACCCCCTACCATCAGGTACCACAGCAGTAGGTCGAGATCTGTTACCATGGGGAAGAGCTTCTTCCCCCAGTCGTAAGACCACTGAACTCCCTGCCACCATCAAGGTCTCATCATCACGTATGAAATGCCAGTCCATGAGTATACTGTTTGCTTTTTGACTTGTGTTATAAATGCACCTTATGAATTATTCAATCACTTGTGGTAATATTACCTTTGTGTTGTTTGTGTGTCAAATATTATATGTACTATGTTGTGTACCTTTGTCTGGAGGAACATTGTTTCATTTGGCAGTATATATGTATGCAGCTGAATGGCAATAAATTTGAACTTGAACTAACATACAATAATCAATCACCGTAACCTATGTTTTAATGTTAAAGAAAAACAAAGCTTGTTATTAGATCATGCATGCTGAAATGCTACTTTCAGTGGAATCACACATTCTTGGGCATGAACAGTTTGATAAGACACAGCAGTAGAAGTAAGACATTTGGCCATCAAGTCTGCTGCATCATTCCATCATGGCTGATTTATTAACTCTCTAAACTACATTCTCCTGCCTTCTCCCTATAACCTTACGCGTGCTGATTAATCAAGAACCTATCAAGCTTGTCTTTAAATATACCCAATGTCCTGGCCTGAACAGCTGTCAATGGTAATAATTTCACAAATTCACCACACTCTGGTTAAAGAAATCTCTTCTTATCTTTTTTTTCTAAATTGATATCCCTCAATTTTAAGGCTGTGCCCTCTGGTCCTAGACTCACCCACTATTGGAAACATTCTCCACATCCATCATTTCTTAAATAAGGGGCTCCAAACTGCTCACTATATTCCAAATGCCCTCTGACCAATGCCTTATAAAGTCTCAGCATTATATTCTAATCCTCTTGAAATGAATGTTAACACCGTATTTGCCTTCCTTACCATTGATTTAACCTGCAAGATAATCTTTAGCAAATCCTTCACAAGGACTCCAAAGTCCCTTTGCACCTCTGATTTTTGAATTTTCTCTCCATTTAGAAAATAGTCCACCCATTTATTCCTTCTGCTAAAGTGCATAACCATACACTTCCCAACACTATATTCCATCTGCCAGTTCTTTGCCCATTTCCCCAATCTGTTGAACTCCTTCTGCAGATACCCTGCTTCCTCAGCCCTACTTGTTCCTCCACCTATCTTCGTATCATTGACAAACTTGGCCTCAAAGCCATCAATGCCTTCATTCAAATCAATGACATATAATGTGAAAACACCAACTCCAGCAGCACATTAGTCACCAACAGCCAAACAGAAAAGGCCCCCCATTATTCCCACTCTCTGCTGTCTTCCCATTAGCCAAAGTTCACCTCATGTTAGTACCTTTCCTACAGTACTATTAGCTCTCATCTTGTTAAGCAGTCACATGTCCGGCACCTTGTCAAAGGCCTCCTGAAAATCCGAATAAGCAATGTCCACTGACTCTTCTTTATTTATCCTGCCTACTATTCCCTTTGGGAATTCCAACAGATTTCCCCTTGAGAAAACCATGTTGGCTTTGACCTATTTTATCATGCATCTCCAAGTGCACAGAAATCTCTTCCTTAATAAAAGGTTCCAATATCTTTCCAACCATTGAAGTCAGGCTAACTGGCCTATAATTTCCTTTCTTCTGCCTCTCTCCCTTCTTAAAGAGTGGAGTGACATTTGTAATATTCCAGGTGTCCAGAAACATTCCAGACTCTAGTGATTCTTGAAAGATCATTACTAACGCCTCCATTATCTACTTCTTTCAGAAACCTGGGGTGTAGTCCATCTGGACCATGTGACTTATCTACCTTCAGACTTTTCAGCTTCCCAAACACCTTCTCCTTCATAATAGTAGTTGATAGGAGGGGACCCATAGAGTTTGGAATGCACAAATGCAAATACAATCAAATTAATTATCTTTTTTTTTAAATAAACACTGCTGCTATAGAATTCTGAAATAAGAAAGGAAATGTTAGGAAAACCTTGGAGGCTAGGTAGCATCTGTGGAAAGAGATGACCTCCTATAAATTCTGAAATGTGAACACTGTTTCCCTTTCAGAGAACATCTGATTTGCTAAGCATTTCTAGTGTTTTCTATATCCATTTCAGATTGAGATAACCTACACTTTTTTTTGCTTTTTCACATAGTAATCTGGGAAGTTTGATATTATCATCTCTGTGCAAATGACGTAAGTAGCATGTGTAGTAAGATACCTGAAGCGCCTGTAACCATCACTACTAATAGAACCTTAGCAGCATTCCATTAGAATCATTTGGATACATTACCAAGGTACTCAAAGGGACAAATCTTCTGTTTCTGCAAGGAAAACTGGACATGGTATGAGGCAGATCCATAGCTACCTTTTACTTTTAATATATTTGTACTTCAATCTACTAGCTGTGGCTACATGGAAAAATAGTGGAACCAGAAAATTAATCAAAAGAACACACAAAACATAGATGATCAATACATGAGAGCCTGATACTGATGCAACACAAGCCAAGGACTGCTGTGCCAAGGCTGAATTGAAAGAACTTGTTTTTTTTAGAAAAATGGTTAACAAGTTGATATCAAGAATGAGGTTTTAGGAGATCAGTAATTATCAGCTGCAATTTTAATCATAATTATATCAATTTCAAATGAATTTATAATTTGCACCATTTGTCTTCAAGCAGAAACAAATAATTTAATAAATGTTTTACTTATAAATGAATGGCTTGGATCACCATATGATTTAGTTTACTTTAGCAAAATGCAATTGATGATTTAATTAAAATCTTCTTTAGCTGCTGCTGACACTGGTCTTTTTGCATTGAAATCAAAAATGACAAGTATTGGCACTCCACATTACTTTTCCCTCTGGAGATAGGAATCATTGCTGTCAGCTTATGGAATCTCTGTAGCAAAGGGAACAACAGCTGTCAATCTTGTGATTCTCTCTGGAAAAAGGAATGGGCCTGCCAATCAATGGGTATCTCTCTGGAATAGAGAGTATCAGCTGCAAGTCTGTGAGAATCTTCCTGGAAAATGGAACAATGACTGTCTACAGAAATCTATACGGAACAAAGAACGGTTGTTATTTGTCTGTGAATCTCTCTGAAGCTGGGATTCTTTGTTTCCCGAAAAAGGATCTCGGCATGACATGTCAATTGCTTACTCTCTTCCGTAGATGCTGCCTGGCCTGCTGAGTTCCTCCAGCAATTTTTGTGCATTGCTTTGCATGTCCAGCATCTGCAGATTTTCTTTTATCTAGGAATCTCTATAGCCAGTTGTGGAGAAAGATAACCAACTGAAATTTCTCTTTATGTGGATGAACTAAATAATGGCTGAAGTTTGTTTTAGGGATTGAGCAGTTCCAAAGACTGGAGCCATTATTTAACACAATAACAGTCCTAGTTATGAAAGACAATATCCTCTCATTCAAACATTATTTGACCACAGCATCTATCAGCCAACCGTAGAATCATTTTATTGGTGATATCTTTGTATATTGGGAGTATTCATTCTCCTTCACTTTGGGATGATTAGTTAAAACATCTTTTTTTATGCCATAGAGCCTTACTGAGTGGTCCGTAAACCCCAGGCTGGGAACCCTTGATCTAAAAAGGAAGCCAAACAGGAAGACTGATGTTATACTGCAGAGATTAAATCTGAACCAGTTACTTCAAGCAGTTTAGTATTTTATCTAAAATTCTTCAACGGACATTTTGTTCTATATAGGCTTTCTCATGACATAATGCAGTCTCAGGTATTTTGAAACTATATAAAAGTACAAATTAAGAAACTCAAAAGAGTGAGCTTTCTCAAATGTGGTCAGTGGGTCACAGTCTTGTCTATGAACAGACCCACTCCAGAAGCACACGCACAGAAGTCCAAAAAGCGTCGACATTCCAGCCGGATGTTGAGGCAACGCTGGAGATGCTCGTTTAGATACAATGTTAGACCAAGGCTCCTCTGGCTTTCTGAGATGCAAATGAAAATCTAACGGCAAAATTCTGAAGAGAAGAGAAGAGGTGTTATTCCTGGTCTCTTGACCATTAATTATCCTTCATTTAAAGTTATGAAAAAAAAAAACAACCTGCTTACGAGCACATTGGTGCTGGTGGCGTCTTGCTTCACCTAAACCAGCTGCCACATTTCAATGCATCCAGGGAATTCTAAGTAGGATGTAAAACTGGCCATATAAATGCAAGTCTTTTTAACCATGCAACTTTTGATGAGATCCATTATCTATTATTCGATTACATCACATGAATGATTCTCTGAGTGTTCTATCATCAGCACATGTGGACATCTACAGTATTTGTTGTTATCTTAGAAAGTGTGTGTCAACAATCTGTTTGACCTTGCCATGCAGCCACATTCATGTTCACTAGGAGAAATTGGGTACAAACATGAACAGAGAGCACTGCTTATTTTCTCTTCTGCAATAAAACCAAGATCAGTTAACTCAGCACAGAGAAGGGATAAAATCTGACATTGTCTTGTTGTGTATGGTCTGCCACTCATTCATTCATATAGCTAAGCTATAACAAAGGTTCTGTTTTGTTTAAGCAATAACCACACATACTTATAAACTCTCAAATCAAGAAAAAAATGCAGATAGATCAAACATTTCACTTACTTTGGAAGCTTGAAAGTAGTTCTAGGTAATCAGTTCTGTTTCTCTTCCTCTCAGATGGTAGAGCTCTTGTTTTTGGGTGTTGGCCTTAAACTGTAGAAAGGGTATAATTTATCCACATCCAGTTGAGGGTAGTCTCAGTAATGCCAGAATTTGCAAAGGCTAAAATATTCTCTTTGCTAAATCCATCTGCTGCTCTTTAAAATGAACATTAAAAAATGAATAAATAAGTGTCCAGAGTTCAATTCAACATTCTTGCTCTTTCAACTGCAAAATGAAGGACAGATGAAAGAAGCACCATGTGTTTTATCTCTGCACCGAGGGACACCTATATAATGTACATGTAATGAAGAGCAGTGATGCCTGCCCTGCACTGCAAACTCAGCGGGTCAAAACACAGCAGAATTAATGAAATAAAAATATCTGATGATTCACAATATATGACAGACTTTGTTACTACTTTCTGGTGATAAAGATAGAGCTCGTGCTTTAGTGCAAATACTTCCCAACTATTCTTTACCTAATTAATATGTAAAAAAACTCAGAAGTTAACAGTTGCTTCAGCAGTGGTGACTTTGGGGCTGTAGTCCTGTTAAGGGCAATAACATTCCAGCTTTCTCCAGAGACTGCCGAGTCCTTTCTAATCATTTATTTTCCTTGCCATTCTCAATTTAACGCCTCTGAAGATGTCACAGTTACTATTAAACCTGCCAATGGAAAGATCCATGACTTTGAGAGATGAGTATGAAGAAGAACATGTTCAAAAAGACACTTAAATATCTGACTGGGAATTGGGGAAAAGTCTAAAACAGAATACAAATTATCACATGGTTTTGTCACCGAACCTTTTCCTGTGGGAGTTAAAGTGGGTGTGGTGGAGCCACAGTGAAATAAATCAAACATGCTGTGAATGTGAGAGTTTGTTCCATGGGACAAATTTTTGATTTATTTCATACATTTTTGGAATAGACATTCCTCTGATTTCTATAGAAATCAATTATGAAAGACTAATTTGAAATTTCATAGGTTTATTAATATTTCTTTACAGATGTACTTACAATATTTGCATAGTATAATGGTGTGGGTGGGCTTCAGATTGATCAGTCCTGTTGCTTCACTTCGTTATCTATTTCAGTCAGCTTGCCCAAGAGAAGGTTAGTGCTTCACAATGGAAAGTTCATCAAATGGTGCATTACTGTGGTACTCACAGACATTCAGAGTGTAGAGTTTTTCCTCTATTCTAATGAATCACTAGATGCTGCCCCATCCTGGAGGACTCTTTTTCAAAATCTCGAAACTTGAAAATAGCCTGAAATACAGTTGAATTCTTCCAGAAATTATGGAACACAAGAAAACCTGCAAATGTGAATCAGCCCAGAGATTAAATCCATCAATGATGGGCATAGCTGTGACTACTTTAAGGAAAAATACATTTCTTCCCTCATCATTTCTGGCAAATGTCAAAGAATATTAGTACTAGATGACCCACTGCTCTCCTCAACGGCTGTTGAAATATCTCCCTTTAGACCATGTCGACCAACTTTTGATTGATTCTCTTTTCTGTTCTAAAGAGAATTTTTCAAAAATATGTTTCCTAGCCTCTTTCCTTGCTCAAGCCTTATTAATGTTGCAACCAGTTCTTTCATCCCATCCTATTGATAAATTTAGTTATCTAATTTGTTTCTGGATTGACATCCTATGTTATTGTACAAAATGGTATCTTAGACAGAAATACATGGAGGGCTACACACAAAGAGTACAAGAAAAGCCACTTCTTGTGCAAAAAGCTGCCAAATAGATGTTCTTGATCTTGTTCATTTTATTTCCGCAATATGGAATTAAAATTAAATATTGAATGCTACTGATGATACCAAATTGCAGGGCAAGACTATGGGTCAGAAAAGTGAGAGGCTGCATGCAAATAATAGGTTTATGGTATAGGTGAACAGACTGAAAAAAAATTCTCAAGTAAAATATATTAAACAACATGTTAGAAAGGAAGAAACAAACAATTCATG
>JAUOBT010000618.1:121415-137781 GCA_032362145.1 Hypanus berthalutzae
CCTTCTACATCAAGCATCTTCTTGGCATGGTAATGGAGTGGTTAGCAGCACCAGTGACCAGGGTTCCCTCTGCTGTCTGTGAGGAGTTTGTACGTTCTCTCAGCAACTGCGTGGGTTTTCTTTCGATGTTCCAATTTTCCAAAGATGTACGGGTTAGTTGGTTTGTTAGCCACATGGGCACAAATGGGAGACATTGGCTTGTTGGGCTGAATGTTACCACGTTGTATATCTAAATTAAAATAGAATTAAAATTAAAAAGGACCGAAGTAGATGAGGAAGATGGCTAACATTAATATGACTTGTTATTTGCACTTATTGTGATTATTGATTTCACTTTAATCACCCATTTGGAAAGTTGATGCATGCCCTAACTGATACTTCTCTAATAGTCAAAAACAGCTGATTTTGCCAAACCCTAACAAAGTAGTAAGAATAGAGTTAGCATGTTAGTGTTAGGCGTGGCACACTGATGTTACATTTTGCAGGACTGGGGTTCAATAGCCACGGTGTCTGTATGGAATCTGAACATTCTCCCTGTGACTGTGTAGCTGCCCTCCTGCTGCTCTGCCTTTCATCCACATTCCCACAATATAAGGGTTACAGTTACTGTATTGTGTGCAAGCGATGTTAGCACGGGAAGCACAGCCACACCTATGGGCTGCCCCAGCACATCCTCAATGCAAGGGTGCATTTCACAGTATACTTTGATGTTCATGTGACAAATAAAGCTAATCTCTCCATAAAAGTCGAGCAAAAAATCTCCTCCATTTAACCAACGTGAAGCAATAAAATGGAAGTCCTGTTGGACAGCCTGTTAATATTTGGTTGAGCTTATTTCGGTCGTCTCAATGCCATTCTTTATACTTACGTTTTTCATATTGCTATGAGTGGAGAATTCTTTCCAGGTTGTTGACAGAAACAGGCCCTTCGGCCCATCATGGGCTGAACGATGGCAGATGGATTTTAATGCTGATAGGTATGAGGTGCTACATTTTGGTAGGAATAATCAAAATATGACATACATGGTAAATGGTAGGGCATTGAAGAATGCAGTAGAACAGAGTGATCTAGGAATAATGGTGCATAGTTCCCTGAAGGTGGAATCTCATGTGGGTAGGGTGGTGAAGAAAGCTTTTGGTATGCTGACCTTTATAAATCAGAGCACTGAGTATAGGAGTTGGGATGTAATGTTAAAATTGTACAAGGCATTGGTGATATATTGGTTTATAATATTTCATCCCCCTCTCCTGTACTTACCTCTGTGATTACCAACTTTACACTCTCACCTCATGTCACAGGTGGATCAGATCTTGCTTCCGCATCATGACTCTAAGAGAATGCTGGCTTTATTTGACCAGAGTCCTCATTGGCCCTGCTGACCACAGGATGCTGAGCATTGTTCTTGGCTGCTGCATTTCAAGTAGGTTGATCCTCTTTCTTCCTCAAACTCCAGCCTGCAGAACTGTATAATGCTACAGCAAAATCCAATGTTATTATTGTTCTTATCTTAGGCCAAGCAGCAGCTTTCCCTTAAATTCACTTGATCAAATCTACCTTTTCTGTTCTCACTCTCACTTACCTTTTGTTCCCTTGAGTATACCCCCATTTCTGCCCATTCTGTTTTGGAGGAAGCTGATGTTTTCTGTTACTTCTACCAATTCAGTACTGGTTTTCAATTCTTTTCATCTACAGATGTCATAGTCACGATCTTCTTTTCCACTACAATTCAGGTATTGCATTTTTGAACCTTGCCTTTCACCACAGACCTCCAGCTGATCCTCACTCTCAGTGAATGCAGTGGTGACATCTGTTTGTCTTTAGTTGATGTTCCAACAACTGGTTCTGATTATTGTCTTAGCTTCATCCAAGTTGGCCTTCTTATGCTGTACTCATTACAAGTTAATGAAACACAGCACAATGATGAACCTCAGTCTTAATCCTCACATAACTTGTAAAATGTTATTTTATTATTATTCCTCTCTGCACCTTAGACCATAAGACCATAAGATATAGGAGCAGAATTAGGGCATTTGGCCCATTGAATCTGCTCCACCATTTCATTATGGCCGATCCAATTTTCTTCTCAGCCACAATCTTCCAGCTTCTCCTCATATCCCTTCATACCCTGACCAATCAAAAATCTGTCAACCCCTGCCTTAAATATACACAAAGACTTGGCCTCCCTGGCTGCCTGTGGCAAAGAATTCCACAGATTCACTACTCTCTGGCTAAGGAAATTCCTCCTCATCTCCATTCTAAAAGGACACTTCTTCTATTCTAAGGCTGGGTCCTCGGTCTTAGCCTCTCCCACTATCCTCTTCACATTCACTCTATCAAGGCCTTTCACCATTCTATAGGATTTAATGAGGTCAACCCTCGTTCTTCTGAATTCCAGTGAATACAGGCTCATAGCCATCAAATGCATTCATTATGACAAGACATTCAATCCTGGAGTCATTTTTGTGAACCTACTTTGAACCCTCTCCTGTTTTAGCACATCCTTTCTCAGATAAGAGGCTGAACACTGCTCACAATACTCCAAGTGAAGCCTCACTAGTGCTTTGTAAATTTTCAACATTACATCCTTGCTTTTATATTCTAGTCCTCTTGAAACGAATGCTAACATTGCATTTGCCTTCCTCATCACAGACTCAACCTGCAAATTAACTTTTAGGGAATCCTGTACAAGAGCTCCCAGGTCCTTTTGCACTTCAGAGCTTTACATTTTCTCTCCATTTAGAAAATAGTCAACCCTTTCACTTCTTCTACCAAAGTGCATAGCCATACACTTCACGGCTCTGTATTCTAACTGCAATTTCTTTGCCCGTTCTCCTAATCTGTCTAAGTTCTTTTGTAGTCTTTCTACTTCCTCAAAACTATCTGTCCCTCCACTCACCTTCATATCATCTGCAAATTTTGCAACAAAGCCATCATTCAAATCATTAACATACAATGCAAAAATAAGAGAAAAAAATTGGTCTCAACACAGACCTTAGTCATCAGCAGCCAACTAGAAAAGGCTTTATTTGTTCCCACTCTTTGCCTCCTGCCAGTCAGCCACTGCTTTATCCATGCTAAAAATCCTCTCTGTAATACCACATGCTCATAGCTTGCTAAGCAGCCTCATGTGTGGTGCCTTGTCAAAGGCCTGAAAAGCAAAGTATACAACATCAACCAATTCTCCATTGTCTATCCTGCTTATTATTTCTTCAAAGAATTCCAACAGATTTGTCAAGCCAGATTTTTCCTTGAGGAAACCACGCTGACTACAGCTTATTTTATCTCAAAACCACAACCTTAACAATAGACTCCACATCTTCCCAACCACTGAAGGCAGACTAACTGGCCTCTATTTTTTCCTTTCTTCAGCCTCTCTTCCTTCTTGAAGAGAGGAATGACATTTGCAATTTTCTAGTCTTGCAGAACCATTACAGAATCTAGTGATTCTTGAAAAATCATTATTAATGCCTCCACAATCCCTTCAACCACCTCTTTTAGAACCATTGGTGGTACAATATCTGGCCTAGGTGACTTATCTACCTTCAGATCTTTCAGTTTCCCTAGAAACTTCTCTTTAGTAATGGTAGCTTCACACAATTCATGACCACACACATGGAACTTCCACCGTACGGCTAGTGTCCTCCGCAGTATCATTGGTACCCAAAGAACAGCGAACAAAGGAACCCCAATCATACAATATAGGGTAGGATGACGATAGTAGTGGGTGGGGCTGAGGACGTGTGAAATGTTGGTTCATGAATGTATCATAATTTAACACTGAGGGATCATATGTAGACATACTGAAGATAATAGAGAGACATTTCAGTTCAATGCATGCAAATATGCTAAATGAATTCAAGACAAACATATGGGAAGGAAAGAACAAAAGGAATATTTCTAACAGGGTGATGCTAAATGGGTAATGCAGGCAGTTTGAACTACGTGTGGTTCATCGAATTTGTGGACCATATCCAGCTATACAAAAAGAAACATCCAAGCCAAAACAACAGTAGGCAAAAAATGCCTATTCTGATCCAGAAAGAACGAAAGAACCAGTTACCTAAAGTTGAAGTCAAGAAGTCAAGGCACATGCCAGACAAAAAATGAGGTGTTGTTCTGCAAGCTTGCATTGGGTATTCTTGTTACAGTGCAGGTAGCCACAGACAGAAAGATCAGTGTAACAGTTATGCTGACTTAAAGCGGCAAGCAATGGAAGCTCTGCTTTACCCCGGAAGACTGAATAAAGTTGCTTCAGACCTTGGACACCCAGTCTGAGTCTGTTACCCTGATGCAGAGGAAGCCACATTGTGAACACTAAATGCAGTTCTCTAGATCTAACAAGCAAAGTTCTATCCAACATGGAATGATAAGGTTGTTCTTGTATTCTAAACTTTGTGAACATATTCAAGGATCTTAGTTAAGAGTGCAAAAGAACAGTTTGATTCCTACTTGGATCCAGGGTGAGCCTTTTGAGGGAAGTGGCAATATAAATTTATGAGGTGCATTACAGAAAGATCCAACAACAATTTCAGCAAACAAGCTCCAGGGAAGTTAATGAGTGATGTGGTTCTGTGTGGAAGGAAGAATAGTAAGTAATCTGGAATTAATATCAGGATATTTGAAGAATCAAGAGCTGTGCTGTGGTTGGCATTGTGGGTAAATGTGATTTTTAAAAGGTCTCCTGTAAAGCAGTAAGCATAAATCAATTAGAACTATGAAACCCTCACAATTAGGCAATAGAAGTCACAGAGGTAGTTGAGGAGATGCATTGCCATTGTGAAATGACTTATGGAGCTATTCTTATTCCCAAAGTGTTATGGGCATTGAAGAATGTAAAGGTGTGTTTAAATTAGTTTAATTTGAATTTAAATCCAGAATTTAGAGAGGAAAGTCCAGTGTTTGTTGCTGCTCTATCAATATGTAGCAATGATGGAAGATTGAAGCTCAGACTTCATCCAGTATTCTCAATGTGCTATATAATTACTGCCAGTTAGAATGACAGATCTTAAACAATTCATTTCAAACTCATTCACACCTTCTTGTAAAGAGCAGCTTTGTCATTCCTAACAGCACAATGTTTGGTGAGGTTTTAATTTGATTTAATTGCTGATCTGAATTTTGAATTGAGCCGAGGTGCAAACTTTGCTGGAAATTTCTGATCCATATGTACAAGCTGCACAGAAAGTCTGATCCAAGCAATGATCTTGATCCAGAGGTAAAAGAAAAACTCCTCAGCATTCAAAGACTTTAGTTTTCATCTGAAATTGCCCATTTCAATGAAACTGTAGGTAGTACTCGCTCATCATCTTCTGAAGGCGTTAACTCTTCCAGTGTCTATCTCTGAAGATCCCTTGCCTTTCCATAGTTTTGCCTTGTCCTAGATGGTGTACACCAAGAGGTTTCCAAACTCCAGAATAGGTTTCATCATGTTTCCCACGCACTCACTTTCTCCCTGTGTATGTATATTCCAGGTACTAGTCACAAACTGTAGAAACATTTGGTAATGATGCAAAAAAATAAAAAGCATTGAGGAATCCTGAAAATAATCCTACAAAGCTACACCGTTGGGATTTCAGGAAATATAAACAACAGAAAATATAAATATTTTTGTCCAAGCTTCAAATCAAAACTGTAAAAGGCTTGCAAATAATACTAAACGTAGGAGAATAAACAGGACAGAAACAATTGGAAATATCCACTCCATCATGAAACATCAACACTAGACCTGAAACTAGTGCAAATCTTCTTCTAAGAGCCAGACCTTCCAACTGCTTTTCAGTGAGTTCTTATTGCAACATCTTTTGTACACCTTAACACTTTAAATGCCCTGTTCAATTCTTGTTTGAAACTTTGAGTCTTGGACCTTGGCAATAACCTCCCAACTTCCCTCCTCTCACCAGCTCTCCCATCCACCAACACAACCAAGCTATGGATTTGCCGAGTTGAACCTGAAAATTCTCTTTGCTGTTCTGTGTCATTCTCTGTGAAACGCACACCTGAAAGATGCCTACCTACCATGTAAAATTTTCTTACTAACATGGCAAGTAAATGCACTGCAGTTGTATTGAAACCATGTACATCTGGAGATCCTAACTTCTTGCATGGATTGTGGTTTCCACACTAAGAAATACTTAATCACCTTACATCCAGGAGAATTCTTCAATTGTGAATTCCAAATCCAGCATTATTCAGCCTCCTAGCCTACATCTTCCCTCTGTCTGCTTCATTCCTGCCTTCATTAAAATACTCATTAATAGCTGATTCTCAAGAACTTCAATATTAGATACTTCTCCACACCACTTGCTTGCAGCCTATCTTCTATCAACTCCAACTCATTTTGACCCAATCTCAAAACACGCTCAGAAACATATCTTGCCAAGTCCTTACAAAGAACCTCAAATTCCTCATCACTACTGCTTTCAAGTACGGTCCTTGCTGTCAAATTTCCACATATTCTCACAACACAATCAGCTCAGGAGCAACAACTTACATTTAAGTGGCACCTTTAGCACAGAAAAGACACTTTTCAACGATGTAAGAAAAAAACAGATAGGTTGGTAGCATTGCATCAAAGTACTTAGCCGCGACCCATAATATTTGGTATAACGTGTCCCCACCACAACCCGAGAGTCTATTACTGTGCAATAGTATGGTTCTCTTCAGATTCAAAATCAATTGAAGGCTGCATCCTCAACCACATCTTTGATCATAACTTCATTTTCTGCTCAGAGTAAAATATATTTAGCTTTTATGTAACTATTCTATCCAATACTTTATCCACAGGGACACAAGGTAACAGTAGTAGTCGGCTACCTAGCCTCTCAAGCCTACCCCACCATTCAAAATGATCATGGCTGATCTGTCCCTGTCCTCATGTCCTCTTCCATGAATGTTCCACGTAACTCTCAATTCTTCAATCTTGCAAAATATTAATCTATCTCATCTTTATGCCCTCAAACCTCCAGGATAGAAGATGCCAGACACTCACCATCCTCTGTGAGGAGAGATCCCCATGTACTTGCTTCCAAAGATTAGTCTCTCATCTTGTACGATTTGCAATAAAATACAACTTGCAACATAAAGATTTTAATAAGAAATTATATATATAAAATTACATACATACACTCACACACTACACAGTTCCAATGTTTAAGAACTCTTGCCTCAGAATCAAAGAGTAGCCATTTCAAAACTCAATCCAGGAACAGTGTTCACAATTCAGGACAACAAACCAGAACACAACGGATGAAGTGAGGCACTGTTGGAGATGAAGTAATTTAGCTGAAATAGAGTTAGACTTAATCATATTTGCATTTTGGAGGATCTTGCTATGCATGCATTTTCTGTTTTTTTTAAAACATAAACATTAATCATACTTCAAGAGAAATTAAATTTTGAATCTCGGTAATGCTGCAAGTGCCTTCAGTTCTTATGATCAAAGAGCAACTTCACATCAGAACTCTGCCAAATAAATTTTGCTTGCAAAGCGTGCAAGCCTAGGCTATTCATTCAAATCAGCTGCTGGTTACCATTGTTCACCCCAATAAAATGTGTCAGGAAAATATGCAACATGTAATCTAAGGAAAACTATTGAAAAAGAGACATTAAAATTTTGAACAATGGGGAATAACTGACATTGTATCTCATGTAATTTACTTTGCATTGTAAGGGGGAGGAAGGGAAACCACGTCCTTCATGAATAGTCTAACTGTTTGAATCAATCAATTCACAAATTTTGTGCTTGCTGCAAATAAACAAATAAAAATAAACTAGCCTGAGGCACTGGATTGAAAAGACTGCTATTAACCCTTTCCTTTTCAGAGAGCATCGGTTGAAAACAGGCAGTCTCACATGCTGGAGTTCGATGCCAACATCTTTTACAATATCAGAATTTTCTGATCTGATTACTATCAGTGGACATATACTAAAGGAGACAAACAATCATGTCCTAACATAGTTGAGATAATACTCCTGATTTGTGAAATCCACAGAATTTGAGTTATTAAATAGTCACCTTTCAGTAACCATGCTTTTTTTCCAGTTTCCACAGATAAAGCTAATTGGCTTAGTCAACATATAAAAATCAGACAGAAAACCTTTAACTTACCTTAAAAAGTTTAATCTTCTATTTTGTTATACCTCCTGCAGTGTGGGAATGTTTAGGATATTTCATCCTAAAGCTTCAGGGGATAAAGACAGGCTAAGAAAATGGATGAGGACATAGAATATAATGTAAAACATGTAAGGGCTTCCACTTTGGTACAAATAAAACCCCAGAAAAACAGAGTATATTTGTAAGTAGCATGAAAAAGTGTAGTTTTATATACACATACAGCAAGCAATTAGAAAGACCAGTATATTGGTCTTCCTTGCTAGAGGATTTGAATACAATATTTTTTCATTGCAATTATAAAAGGCTCTAGTGAGATCACACTTGGAATACTATTTACAAATCTGATCTCACAACCTATAATGAAATATAGTTGCAATAGGTTTACCAGTTTGCTATTGAATGTTCAAGCGAAGAGGGCTGTAAAGACTCGGTCACTAACAATAGCTCTTTGGATGTTAGGGGTATCAAAGCAGCGCTGTGACATTTGTGCAGCGCTGGAGTGAAAGATGCTAGTGATTAGCAGTGCAGATGTGATGAACTGAGCAAATTATTCTTGCTCCTCTATCTCACCTGCTTGGATGTTCTGGGATAACACACAAACTAGCCAGGCTATTTATTTGCTTCATTATCTCCCTTCTGCCTTTGTTTCCTGACAACATTCCTGGTTGTTGGGTAAAAGTATTCTCTGGCACTATTTGTCAATGGTCATTCCATGTATACAATCCTAGATAGAGAATCAACCATTTGTGATAAATTGGAGTTATGTGTTACAGAGCCACATTAAATGTTCTTTTCTCACAAACAACTTTTAGGAATTAAGCAACATTTATCGCTACCAGCCCTATAGGATGGTGTTAATACCTCAAATTTGCAGTATAAATATCCTTCATCTATTCTTACTGGCCGGTTCTATTGTGTTGGATATATTGTCTACCTGTCAAATGTAGTGCATCTAGTTTGCAAAAGAAATCTATTGTCCCCTTCTGAATGAAAGAGTTTGACTGACTCAACAATCAGGATCCAGCCTTAATGGTCTTGGCAGAGCACAGCTGGGGACAGAAGGCAGAGAAATCTTGATAGGATTCTACAGTACATATAACTTTTGCATGCCCATCACATTCCAATGGTTTAAAAAGGAAGTAGAACTAACCTTGTGGTGCAGCATGGATGTACAGCAGCATCTACTTTACAGAAAAGGCAATTACCTTCTTCCTGTGTTTAGAATGTGCTCAGATTTTAATCAACACAAGGGTGCACAACTATGGAAATAGGACTTTATAAGGCTTGTATACATGTATAAGACTCACCCTTCCTCCTAGGTGGAAGGAACTAAGTTACACTGAACTCCTTTGTGATCAGAAATGATTAGGATAATCCCTGTCTTTGCAGAAGAACTTATGAACTTATACTGAGAAAACCCTTGGACATGGACTAATTCAGAGATAGAACACAGAACAGTACAGCACAGTAAAAGGCCCTTCAGCTGTAATGTCCTTGACAACCATGTTGCCAATTTACACTACACATGGTCTCCATCAATCCATTCTCCATCTGTTCCTGTGTATATCTAAATGCCTCTTAAACATTGCCATTAGATCTGCTTCCCTTGGCAGTGTTGGCCAGGCTGCTACTACGCTATGCAAAACAAAAACCTTGACTCAAATCTCTTGTAAACTTTCCTCCTCTCACCCTAGGAAAACAGTCATCCAGATCTTTGGGTGGTCATTTCTTGCATATATTTATTCTCAATTTGTGAGAACTGAGCAGCAGGGAGATGATAATATACAGCCTTCATTAGTTGCTACAGCTTGAATGAAAGCAGCTCTCCTACAATAACCTGTAGAAAACTGAGCAAGTGATGCCAGAGTAAAGGTTAACCACGCCCATATCAAGAAAACAATAAGGAATGCCTCACCGTTTCACACCTTAGTGACAACCTGAAGATTATCCCTTGTAAATCCCCTAGTGTAGTGCCCATCTCATTGAACTGATTCCATTGAATGAGTACGTGGATGGACAGCTGAGTGGCAGCAACAGAGGCACAAATGGTTGTCATTGTCACTGTACAAGATCTCCTATAAACAAGGCATTTGTGCTCTTGTTAAGGCCAATGTCTTCCTCAGCAAAGTGCGCAGAGGCAGGCCAGCACTGATCAGCAATCCAAAGCTGGCAATGCTATGACGTAATACATTGTGCGAGCACAATGAGCACATTGTGCTGCGGAATTTGGAAGAGCTGACTGGAAGCAGTTGAAAGACATCAGCCTGCATTGTGATGGGAAAGGGCTAGGATTAGTGGTGGCTCTTTTACCCAAATTCCTAGCACAGCCAGGTTTGACAGAGACCAAAAGCAGGGTGTAGCAGGAACCATTGAGCTTCATGCTGAAATGCTCAAGAGGATCAAAGAGAAAGGAAAGCAATAACAATCCTTGGTGAAGATGATGAGTATAACTACAGCCATTGAGATACAGCACAGAGTCAGGCCATTCAGCCTACCATGCCTCTGCCTACCATTTAACTAATCTTATATTAATCCCATATCTTTTTATTCTCGACATATTTCATCAATCCTCCCAGATTCTACTGCTACCTGTACTCTTTACTGCAGTAATAACCCACATATCTCTGAGCTGAAGGAAGAAAATGGAGCAACTGGTGGAAGCCCAGTCATGTGGAAAATACAAAAAATACACAGAGACAGCACCAGCGGTTCAGGTTGAACCTGCCTTCTTGGTGTTGCAAGATACTAACTCTACCAGCGACATCACTCACCCAGAAAAATTAACTAACTAAAAAACACTCATGCCTCCTTTATTCATAGAATGCTAAGTGTTCAGAATAATCTCCTGAATTAATAACTTGAATATATCTAAAATTGCAAACTGACCATAAAGGAGTGAGCTTCATTGGGCTGAATGGCCTGTCTCCTTCTGTGTTTTTATCTCCATTTGCTTTTTAAACAGAAGCTTCATCCTTGTTCAGCTGAAAGATAATTTGTCTCCAGTAGCTGCTGCCAGTGCCCAGAAGCAATGACTGCAAAGAGCAGCCACTGAAAAGCAAGAATAATTTAAAATGTGTCTGCAGTAACCATGAAGACAAGACCCTGGGATTCTCATTAACATGTTTATGCGGAGAAGTAAAGTTTCGGGACTCAAATGAAAAGTGTCACACTGAACTGTGCGTCATCAATTCAACAGCCTAGTAATTAATAAACAGTGGAATCTCTGAGATCTAGAAGTAATTTAAATGCCTTTATGCCTATTTGCCCAAGGTTGCTCAGTTTGACCTTTCGAATAGTCAATCTATACTGTGCCTGACAACAAATAGAACTTGTCTCCTGGCCTTACAGCTGTGAGGATAATATTGCACTCAGACTCCATTGTTGAATGTCAGAATGGAGAATACAAATAGAGTGATAGAAAATGTTTCTACTGAAAATAAGTGATGATACAAGGAGAGACGAGCCAGTTCTGATCTCACATGTCCATTTAACAAAACGGCCCTTTGATGTTGCTCCTTTGATCTTGTTGTACTCAACAAGAGTGGTCGGTTTCCTTTAACAAAAATAACACTGTTCTGTCAGATTTGTTCAAAATAGGGCTGATTCCATTTTGAAAGCATTTTTAATCTACCAGGCAGAAAAATCGGCTCAGCTACCTCCCTCTCTAGATCCAATACTGAACCACTTTCACATGAACAATTTGGGCTAGTGTCAGTCCACACACAGCAAGACTTAGTCTCTGTGCCACAAATAATCTCACAGCTGCATAATGATTTACATTTATATGGTGATTTTAAAATGAAGAACCTGCCAGTATGCTCCATAGGTTACGTAGGGTACTGTTGAACTTTGGAAGAAGATGTACGAATAATCAAAAGCGTGGTTAAAAAAGTGGACTCTGAAGATGCTTTTTTAAAGAAATGTTGATTGCAATTTAGAGGCATAGCATTATGGAGCAATACATTACTGATCCAAGGCCTTCAACCCAACAAGATGTCACCCAGCTAATCCCAATTCTTGCGTTCAACCCATATTTCTCTAAGCCCCACTCCTCCATTTATATGTATAAGTGCTTCTTAAATGATATTATTGTACCTACCTCAAAACGTCGTCTGGCAGCTCGTTCTATATACCCACCACCCTCTGGTGAGAAGTATGCTCCACAGGTTCCTTTTACATTTTTCACTTCTTACTGGAAACATAGGCCCCCCCCCCCATTTTTGAACTTTCTTACTTAAGAGAAAACAGTTACCATACAGACTTATCTATGTCTCACATAATTTCCATAAGGTTGCTCTCCATTCTCTTCCATTCCAACGAATAAATACCTAGCCTGGCCAATCTCTCCCTATGACTCAGACATTCTAGTTCTAGCAGCATCCTTGAAAGTATTTTCCGTGCTCTTTCTAGCTTAACCACACCTTTCCTTTAGTAGCATGTACAAAACTGCACACAACATCCTCATGAACAACCTAGACAACTGCAACATAATGTCTCAACTCCTATATTCAATGGCCTGACTGATGAAGGGTGGCATGCTAAAAGCCTTTTCTATCATACTATCTGGCTGTTGAGGTGCTTTTGATCAAAAATACATTTGCATTCCGAAGTCCCTCTGTTCCATCACACTCTACTATTCACTGTACAAGTCTAGCCTTCCCAAAGCACATCACTTTGCACTAATCCATATTGAAACCCATTTTCTTCACTTCCCAAACTAATCCAGATCCCCTTGGAATCCAAGATAACCTTCTTCACAGTCAATAACCCATGTTAATTTTGTGTTATCTGCAAACTTATTAATCAAGTTCTATTCATTTACATCCAATTTCTTTTTATAAGTTAAGAATAACAAGGGTTCCAATAACAACCCCTGTAGCACACCACCAGAACGGGCCTCCTTTGAGATTATCCTTCAAAAATTGCCCTTTGCTTCCAACATCTGAACCAATTTTGAATCCACCTACTTGGCTCTCCCTGCATTCCATCGGACTCAACCTTACATGTAGGACTTTATTGAAGGCCTTTCTAAAGTCCATATTTATAAAAGTTATTTCATGTAGAAATACTCAAATAGATGAAGTTAATGGTCTATGTTAAAATAAGTACATTGTTTTTTCTTACCTGCCCATCAATCCATATAATTTTTATTAAATTTAGTCATCCATTTTACTTCACTACCTTTATCCCTTCTTACTTTATTTTGCTTCCATTTTCTATTTTGGTGTTTCTCTCTCTGTTTTACAACCATATTGTCATGTGCTGTCACCAATAATGTTCTCCATCTCATCTTCAGTCTCTACCGACTCTCCATTTCCTAGTCCTATCTCATTTCCATTCTTTTTACCCATCCATCACTTCTTCAGGATCCTGCTCAACGGTGCATGATGACTTTTGTAGCTGCATCCCTGTAATAACTCAGCTCTGTTTTGTTTCCGTATCACAGCTACAACCTGACAGCCTTCTCAAACGTTCTCTCACTGCTTGTTAGTTCTCTTCCCCAGGGTCCTGGCAGTGCCCTTTTCATTATGTCATGATTTATAATGGAGCATCACCAGTAAATTACACCACACTACATAAATGATAAACCTTGCTTCTTTTTTAATTAAGATCGCATTGTCATTAATAGAATCCCATTATTTAAATGCCAGCAGTTATATTGTAAGTTGCATTGGTTGTTAGACAGTTAAAGTTACAACGTAATTAGTTACTGAATGCATGAGTTATTTGAAACTCCGCCAGCCAGAGTTGAACTCTTTCAGGCATTTACAGAAATAGTCTATACCCAAGATTTTTGGAAAAAAAAAATCACCATTGGTCTCACCTTTTCCAGGTGAGTGAAAGGGTTTCAAAATTAACATTTTATTTTCTTTTACCATTAATTGGGGTTATTTTGCCATAATATATCACCTTGAGCCTTGAACCTAGACAGGTTTTAAACTAAGGACTTAATATAAACTGCACAAAAACTGGCAACAGTTCAAGTATCAGCTGGGTATGAACATGGTTGCAATAAGAAGGAAGCGATCAGTGGCAGAAAGAAGCAACAGTGTGAGGGTAAAGAAACAAAGGCACCAGAGCAAATCTCTTGAACTTTTATTTTTTTCGCTAATACTATTGATAATTACTACCAACCAAATGAATTGTGCCACATTTGATCCACACTAATTATTTGATCCTAAGTATAAATCACTACCCATGTTAAACAATTTAAACATGATTGGGAGAGTAACAATTTTAACAGCATCTCTAAAGGTAAAGAGAAAAGCAAGGCCAATTAATGAACTATTGAAATGGAAGATCTCACTCTAAATGAATTCCTCTAGGCCAGGATATCAAGAAAGTAATGAAATTCTCAAAATTAAATCACAGTTTGTTCTGGCAGCAAAAGAAACAGGAAATAGATGAAAGAAGTACAAGTAGCAAAGGAGTAAGGAGTCCTTTAATAAGAACATGGTTAATCTGATTGTAACATGAACTTCAGATTCCCATTAACCCATATTAACCCCTCACTTCTTTGTTGATCTCCTCGATTTTGTATCTTGCATGCTGATTCGTCACCACCTTTGATTTAATCCACAACAGTGGTGTCATCAGCAAGCTTAAATATGACATTGGAGCTGTGCTTAGCCAGACAGTAAAGCAGTAGAACATGGGGTGCACCTCTGCTGAAGGAGATCGTGGAGGAGATGTCGTTGCCAATCTGAACTGACTGGGGTCTGCAAGTGAGGAAATCCAGGATCAAATTGCACAAGAAAGTATTGAAGCCAAGGTCTTGGAGCATATTGATTCGCTTTGAGGGGATGCTGATACTTAATCCTGATCTGTAGTCAATAAAGAGTGTCATGATGTATGCATCTTTGTTGCCCAGATGTTCCAGGATTGAGTGAAGAGCCAATGAGATAGCACCTGCTATGAGCTTACTGCTCCATTGTGCAAATTGGAGAAGATCCAAGTTGTTTCTCGGGGAGGAGCAGATCACCAACCTCTCAAAACTCTGCATCGCTGTTGATGTAAGTGCAACTGGATGATTGCCACTGAGGCAGGTCACCGTGCACGTGTGTAATTGAAGCCTGCTTGAAGCAGATGGACAACACACACTGCTGAAGCAAGAGGTTAAAGATCTCAGTGAAAGCATCAGCCAGTTGGTCAGCACAAGTCTTTAGTATATGGCCAGGTACCCCGTCTGATCTGAATGCTCTCCATGGACTCATTCTCCTGAAGGCAGCCCACATGTCAGCTTCAGAGACTGAGATCAAAATACAAAATTCAGAGTTCAAAGTACAGTTATCATCAAAGTATGCATACTTTGAAGTGCACATCGAGCTCAGCTGGAAGCAAAGCCCTACTGTCTCACATGTCGCCTGATTTAACTTTGTGGGAGGTGAGAGTATTCAAGCCCTGCTGCACACTTGTGGATTCAGGTTTGGTCTGGAACTTCCTCCACCTGTGAGATGACTTTCTGGAGATTGCATCTTCACCTCCAAAGGCTTTTTTGGCCTCCAGACTTGAATGCCTCTCATCTGGCCCCCGGTAGATTTCGGATCTCCAGGGCTGCTGCTTGAGGAAGACAAAATGATGTAGTGGGGACATACTTGTCTACAGCTGTTTTAATAAATTCCATTACTATCACGGTGTATTCATGCAGATGTTCCAATGTGTGCTTGAAGTACTGACTTGAAGCAATCTCGTAATCACTCCTCTGCCTCCCACAACCACCTCCTAGTTGTCCTGATCTCTGGAGCCTTGTGTTTTGGGCTCTGCCAGTATGCAGGTAGGAGGAGGACATACAGGTACTGTGGTCTGGTCAAGGATAGTCAGTGTTCCTTATCTTAGCATAGCAGTGGTGTAATATGTTGGTACAGGTTATATGTGGAGATAATTGGGCAGGTTTTCTTCAAACAACCCTGCTTGAAGTCCTTGACTATAATTTGAAATGTGTTGGGATAGGTTGTCTCTTGTTCGCAGACAACATCATGAGTGACAGTGTCACAAATGCTTGTTTATTGTCGGCTGCTGGTGGTGTGTAAGCTGCAGTCAAGATTACAGGTAGTCCCCGAGTTATGAATGTCCAACTTACGGACAACTCGTACTTAAGAACCGAGGATGGAGAATGCCGTCCGCCGTTTTAAGTCAGATCATGACGCTGTCCGCCATTTTAATTGTTGCCGTTGACACTGTGTTGAGTGTGTAACTTTGTATTTGGCTTAAATATTTTTAGCAAGATTCACCCTGACCCCCCCCCCCCATTCC
>JAUOBT010000620.1:8911-25022 GCA_032362145.1 Hypanus berthalutzae
GTGTGTGTGTGTGTGTGTGTGTGTGTGTGTGTGTGTGTGTGTGTGTGTGTGTGTGTGTGTGTGTGTGTGTGTGAGCGCGCGCGCTTTACGGAAATAGACTCGATTTGGTGGAGGAGAGCATGATATTCTATTTCAGGTGTCACCATCGTGACAATATAAATATCAATTTCTGGACTGGATGGTAATTTCTCCCCTCCCCTTCTCGGTCTTTTCCATTCCCTACTCTGGACTCACTCTCACCTCTTCCCTCCACCTCGACTGCTCATCATCTCCCGCTGGTCCAACATACAGTTGAGGAACTACAGGCTTAACTCATCCCAGATCAGTCGCTGTGCCTTGCAACCGAACCCCGCTGCCATGGCATCGCAGGATTGGGTCTTGCGGATGAGAACGGGATCCGGGGACTGTCTCTCGGGCTTTGGTTATATCGATGCTTGTACCCACTTGCACGTTGAAGACGCTGCTGCTCCGAAAATCTTTGTTACATTTGTTCGCCATTTCCTCGCCGGAAGATTCTGAGAAAGCAGGGGTATTGCGGATCGAGAGAGAGGCTGTATTTGCAATCGTTATGGTGAGGGGTTTGTGCGTAGAGTGTGGTGAATGAACATGTAGGCCCGAAGGAATGGGAACGCTGCCAAAGAACGTGTATAGCCCGGACGACCGGGGTGTAAACAAAGCGGTGAGAAACTGTCTGAACAGAGAAGGGTAGGCAGAGGAAAGACAGGTTCAGAGGCTGCAGAGTTAAAGATGGAAAGAAGCCGAGGTTTAAAGGAAACAGACGATTGTAGGGACTGCGGAGAGAGAGAGAGAGAGAGAGAGAGAGAGAGAGAGAGAGAGAGAAAGAAAGAAACGAAAGAATGATTAGACTCACCCAAGACGAAAAGATAAGACCAACTGTAGCAACTGCCCCACCCCTCTGTCTCCCCATTCTCTATTCCCATTTCCCTCTCTCACTTTATCTCCTTCCCGCCCATCACATCCCCCTGGTGCTTCACCCACTTTTCCTTCATCCGTGGTCTTCCGTCCGCTCCTATTCGACTCCCGCTTCTCCCTTCAATATCTTCTCAACTAATCTACTATCCAGCTTTTTACTTCAAACCACTCCTCACTCGGTCTCTCCTATCAAACTCTCCCCACACCTTCGTACTATCACTGAATGTTTATTTTTTCCTCCTCTCAGGATGAAGGTTCTCGACAAGAAACGTCGAGTTTTCCATAGTTGAGGCCTTGCCTGCTGAGTTCCTCCAGGAGTCAGTGCGTCGCTCGGATCTTTGCTAACTTCTGTTCTATCCATTACGCAGCCCATCGTTTGCTCTTTCGATCCCTCGCTCTCATTTATACTCGCTTTTCGCTGATTCGCTTTAGAAGAACTCCTCAGTTCACGTTCCGTGTGCGTTTCGTTCCATTATTTCCCTATTTGCGCCATTTAACCGAGGCGCTTCATTGCGGAACTGGCTCCGTGGAAGAGACCTGCATTCACCGACACCGCGCTGATCTGAAATGACTCCGTGACTGGGTGACCGCTGTTGCGGTTTCGGGGATTTGACGTTTAATAGACTGCGTGATATTTGCTGGCTTGCCGCTGTTCATATTTCCCTCGGGCGATGGGAGTTTGATGTGTTTCTTTTAACGGAATTCGTGGTGTTTCGTGCTTCTTGATGGGTGATTTACGGCGTGTGTCCAATCCCTGTACAGTGTTTGTCCCCCGACACTCCCCAGCATTCACATAAAGAGCGGGAGATTTGAACGCTGTTCGGACACACAGAGAAGTTACAATCCTCCCCTACGGATGATCTGTGGGAAAACTGCACTTAACAGGAAAGGATGAGTTGAGAAGATTAGCGCGCGAATTATCTTCAGCCAACAGAATGCTTCAGGGGAGGAACCTGAAAATCAGTGGAACCACCCCTTCTTTCAGTGATTGGCCGCTGCGATGCAGCACCTCCACACACAGTATGATCGGCAGGAGTCTTATTTCCTGTTTTGTTAACAACAACGACCCTTCTGACGAAGATAGGTTTTTGTACAGCTGCCCCGTCACTCTGAGCCGATGTGATCACTCCAGGCACAGAAATACACGGCCGACGAATTCGCCTGCAGACTGTCGGACTTCAGGAAGAACTTGTTGGTCTCTGGTCTCTCCGCCTTAAAACCGCCGACCAATTCCTTTGGGTAGACGGAATTAGCTATCGTCGAGTAAAACATGTTTTCCAGACCCTTTCCGGGATATTGTCGATACCAGTACAACCTGTCAGCAGCATCGGTAATACCGTCCACCGTGCAACGCAGGGATACGTTCCGGCCGGGAGTTCCGGAGAAAGCCGCCGACTGGTGGATCGTCACCGAGGTCACGTCTGAAAAGCAAAGAGACAGGTTGGAAAATGGGTGACTGAATGCAGAAACTCGGGGCAATAGGGACGATGAGCACGAGAGTGTATTGAGAGAAGGAGAGAGAAGATTTGAGGTTGGGAAAGCTCGAGAGGATGTCGGAATTTAAAGTGGGCGACTGAGGGAAGATGCGGGGCGGACGCGGGGGATGGTAACTAAATAAGGAAATTAGACGGAGACGAGAGAAGGGTAAAGCAAATGAAGAGAACGTGCAAAGGAAGAAAAATATATTTCGGGAATTGCACCCACAGCGGAAGGCGAGGATGAACCGCAGGAAAAGAAACATCTTCCTTGGAGGGTTTATTCTGTCAGTGGTGACAGTGACGCGTGCGGCAGAGACGAATCACTTCAACCCCGCCTGTTACTTATATCAGTGACGTAGGCGGATTTCTTCACGTGTCAAATTGCCACGCCCCGTCTATCAACCAATCTGATCTCAGGTGTTGCTCACGCTCTGCCAGTTAAAGCAACCAATTCTCTCCCCATTTCTCTCTCTCTCACCCCCCCCCCACGCCGCTATCCCCTTCCCGCAGTCTCCCTTTCTTCCTCTCCCCCGGTTATGACACTGTGTGTGATTTCCTGATACTCCTAAGTCTTTGTAATTTCCGAAATTTACACAATCTCGTGAAAGAAGACGGGCCACATTTCTTCCGTCTCAGAAATCAGGAATCTTTCGCAAAGAGGGCCACCTTCTGAAACTGATATCCTACATAGATCAGCCTTCGACGTTCAATCTCTCTCTTTCTCTCTTCTTCTTCTGTCTCTGTCGGTCTTTTTCTCTGTCTCTGTGTCCTTATTGCCATCTCTGGCTCTTAACAATTGTTGCAACAATTGTTCACTTTGCACAAGCAATTAGTGCCTTGTCATGGTTTTCGAGAAATCTCGCAACACTCTTTCCAATTTGCTTTTCCGCCCTCTGGTGTTGGATTCCACACTTCGCTCAATTGCAGACCATGCGCTTCCCGAGTATCTAACATCAACGACGTCTGTTCCTGCTCATCTTTATGCTCTTACCACGTTCCAGGTACGGCAGACAACATGTTCTGTCTGTCGGTCTCCCCGTCCCTCCCTCTTACTTTCTTCCTTTCCCCATTTATTTCATTGTCCGAAGACTTTGTAATTTCGGAAATCTACAGAAAAACCGGTGAGAGAAGGCGGACAACAATAAACTTCTATGCGTTTAAAATCTTGGGAATCTCGTAAGGAAGACCACACGTTGTACTGAATCTTCTACTGATTCGACTTGAATCTTCAGCAAGCAAATTTACGAATTGCAAAGTTGCGACGTCGCGTCTACCTTCGTCAATTCATCTGTCACGCCGACTATGCGGTTTCCACTCGATCTTGTGGCGATGCACTGGCAGAACATTTACGAGGGACAATGAACAAAGATACATGCAGTATTGCTGCCCCTAAGAGTTGTAAAGCCCGTGCTGCTCCTCTCGGTGAATACGTGGAGGGACTTTCCGTTGTCCCACTCTGTATGGTTCTACTCTGTATGGAAGTGTACGAATTGGACATTTCAGGCCGAAACACTTCGTCAGGATTGAGAAGAAGAGGGTGGGGGGATGCCTGATATAAAAGTTGCGGGAGGAGACAAAGCCCAGCTGAAAGGTATCAGGTGAAAACAACAGGGTGGAAAAGAATAATTGGTGGGGAGGAAAGATTATGATAAAAGAGGATAGTGGACAGAAGGGATAGGGAAGGAGCTAATGGCGAATGGGCAAGTAATAGACGTGAAGAAGTAAAAGGTCTGTGTGGGTATGGGCGGGGGTATACGCAATCGATTTATATACTATCAGGATGGTGGGTACAAAGCAAAATATAAGAGGTTGCTCCGCCACCTTGAGGGCGGTCTCCTATTGAGACAACAGGAAGCCATGGACCGACACGTCGGAAAGTGAATCGGAATCGGAATCGAGTGTTGCACATTCGTGTCCGCTGCTGCCCCCTAGTGGTACAGCATGACCACTAAACTTCGCTATGATTGGCTGGAGGGATTTTGTAGTGGGAGACTCGTTAGCTGAAGTTCTGTGCGCTACTGCAAGCGCATTACTCGACGGCGTAGTGGGTGGCCGATGCATGTCTCAGTTCCAGCTTAAACAGAGAACTTCTGTGTCTCGTCGTCATGTCGGAATCGGATGTGTAGTTCGTAACGAAGCTTGTCCAAAAGAATAGAAGAGAGCATCTATTGTCCGGTGTGATCGTTGTCTGTACCAATACAGATCTTGATAGCCAGTATTCAGCACTGTACATACGACGCTGACCGGCTGTCCCGCACCGATTGACAGGGCCGACTGAGATTGTTCCACATTGGCAGACAGAATCTCTGTAAGGCAGAAATTCGATTCGACTTTGATTTCCCTCAATTGCACAGCAAAGGCTAAACTAGACAGAAGGAGGCGACTGGTGTGTTCCAAGACACTATTGTACAATGTGCCATCATCGCACCATAACCATGATCGAATATTTGCCAAATGACCTAATGAATATGCCGAATGAAACTCAGTATCAGGTCTCAGAGATGTCTCTCTGTGCGGCCTGATAAAGGAACTGTCTTTTTGTTGGCTCTGTAATAATTACGTCACTTCCGTAGCGGCGGCCATACTTTGGCGAGGTTGACGTTGTTGAGACAATGACAAGAAGAGCCAAGATGGTTTCTTGCAAAGCGGAGGTGTTTGGACAATTCAAGCTGGAACGTATCGCAGGAAAACCGGTTTAAAATAATCGGCCCATAGATCCTTGGAAATCCAAGACGCACCCACCAGAGAGCTTCAATTTATTTATTTTCTGGTTTCTTGAGTGGGTCATCGCTTCCATGCCAGAAAGTACTTGCCCTTCGCCACAACCTGATAGCAAGGCGGGATGTAACCGTCTTCATGTTCTCTTCAGTGTTGAGGAAAGGGAAGTTATTCACGGTGGTTTCGGCTCCCGAATAACTACAACTCTGAACTATGTCAAACCTATGCCCTCTCCTTCACGATTTTTACAAATCATGTTCTCAATATCACTTTTAGTACTCACTTACTTCGTCTTCTACTTCTTTGCTCTGTTTGATTTTGCTCTGTGTGTCTTATTTTGCAAACCGATTTTCCGTCTTTCCGTTTAGTTGTTAAATAATCATGTAATGGAATAAAAATGTTTGGCCAATAGGAGTTGCCGCAGACACATTTTATTTGCCTTCCACAACAAAGACTTATCCGGCAAATGAATCTTTATGGAATCATTCATGAGGACTTCAAAGTCCCTTTGGGACGCAGCGTTTTGAATTTCCTCTCCATGTAGAAATCTTTCAGTGTTTTTATTTCGGCCGCAGAAGTGCTTTACAATACATTGCCCGAACCTGCCATTTATTCGCCTTTTCAGCAATCTGTTTTGTGTCTTTCTTTCGCCACAGTGTTTCCTTAAAAGTATTTGTCCCTCCACTCATCTTCTGACTGTCCGCAAACATAACCACAAATCCAGCAATTCCGTCATCCTAATCATCGACAGACAACGAATAAAGAAATGGTCCCAATTCAGTCGCCACAGGTCATCTGCAGCCAATCAGAAAAGGCTCTCTATATTCTCAC
Organism: Hypanus berthalutzae; assembly: GCA_032362145.1. NCBI lineage: Eukaryota > Metazoa > Chordata > Chondrichthyes > Myliobatiformes > Dasyatidae > Hypanus > Hypanus berthalutzae. The sequence goes on from JAUOBT010000620.1 coordinate 14,872, forward strand.
TCTTTGCCTCCCGCCAATCACTCAATGCCGTGTCCACTTGAGTCTCGTTCCCGGAACGCCAAGGGCTCCTATTAAACATCCTCACGCGTGGCCCCTTGTCAACGGCCTTCTGACAATTTGTCAATGCAGATTCTTTATTTAAAGAGACCAACAGATTTATCAGAAGGATTTTCACTGCAACAAACCACACCGATTGCCACCTATGAGTTCATGTGACTCCAGGTACCAGGAAACCACATCATTATCATTGAATTCGGCATCTACCCAGCCACTGAGGTCGGTGTGACTGGCCTCTAATTGATGAGATTAGATTACAAGCCGCATAGAACATACAAAATGTGTTTTACCGGCACAGTGCGGCCCGTTCCCTCTACCGTCTTTCGTCGACCTTATAACCTACTCAAAGATCAATCTACGAATTTCGTATCAATGTAGTTCTTCGTTTTTCCATCACGGGGATGGTTTGGGTCAAGTGTTTGCAAGCTGTGTGTGTCTTCATTCATGTGAATGCTTAACATGGGGAAGATATTCACGACAATAGTTCTTCCCCTTCTCTCACTGATTGGTCGCTGAGGCGCAGCGCCTGACTGATAGACCCACCTCCCAACCGCTGATTGACGGCCGTCGCATTTCCTGTTCAGCTGCCAGCAGTAACTCTTCTGACGGTGAGGTTTTTGTTCAGCTTCCCCGCCACTCTGAGCCGCCGTGAAGACTCCAGGCGCAGAAATACACGGCCGACGAATCCGCCTCCAGTTTGTCGGACTTCAGGAAGAACTCTTCCGTCTTCGTTCTCTCCGCCGTAAAACCGCCGACCAATTTCTGCGGCTCCACTGAATCAGCTGCGAGAGAGTGAAACATGTATTCCGGTCCAGCTCCAGGGAATTGTCGGTACCAGAGCAACACGTTAGTAGCACTGGTACTATCGGCCACTGTGCATTTCAGGGTCACCTTCTGTCCGGAAGTTCCGGAGAAAGCCGGAGTCTGGAGGATCGTCACCGAGGTCGCGTCTGGAAAAAGAGACGGGCTTTGCAAAATGTCGTGGATCAACAGGGAGGCCTGGGTCAATATGTAAGGGGATAAAGAGGGTGCATTGAGGAAAGGAAAGAGGAGAGCTGAAATTAGGAAAGATCGAGAGGTGGACTGAATTAAGTGGCGGCGGCAGAGGGATAACAGTGTGAGAAAGCAAAGGATCGTAATAAAACACAGTAAGTTTCCGAGACTACTGTTGGTTAAATCAAATGAAGGGAGTTTGAAAGGAAGGGAGAAACAAAGAAATAAATATCATGTTTTTGTCAACTTTACTCACAGTGGAAGGCGAGGATAAATTGCAGAATTAGAAACATCTTTCTTGAAGGGTTTATCCTCTCAGTGACGAACGTGGTGCGTGCAGCAGAGACTAACCCATTCACTTCAACCCCGCTTGTTTCGTATGCCAGTGACGTAGGCGGATTTGCGAACGTAGCGGTCAGCCACGCCCCTTCCAGGAGCCTGGCCCGATTCGATGGATGTGTTGCTTCTGCTGCACGACTTTGACCACCCAACACTCTCGATCTCTCTCCATATCACTTCCTCCATCTTTATCCCTCTACCCACTATATCTTATTCTGTACTGTTCTTTTTAATATATGCCTCTAAGTCTTTAGTTTTTCACCTACCATCTCTTCCCTCCGGTTCCACTCTTCGTCCGCTTTCTTCCCTGGTCCGCTCTGCTCTCATATCGGAAATCTTCTTCCACCGCCTCTCTTCTATCTTCCCCCTTCCAGCTTCTCATATCATGTCTCCTCTCCAATACGCACTCAACTTCCTACTTAACTGGCCTCAACTATCACCTGCTGTCTTGTCGTCCCTCTCCTGCCGCACTTTATTATTCCCGATTTCCTTCCAGTTCTGCCGTAATCTCTCGGTACTAAACATCAACTGTTTATTCCCCTCCATAGATACTGCCTAACGTGCCGATTCCCACCACCTTCTATCACCCGCATCCCGCAGTCAGTGCTTAGTTATGGCTCCGCTTCGTTGTTCTATGAACCAGTTAGAGTGAATGAATACGTCCTATCCAAATTAGCCGAATACCCACAGAATATTCTCTCTCCAGAGGAATCATTTCTATTTCTCTCGCCTTCACGCTCTCTTTGAGGAATATTCTGTTCCTCTACATTTCATGAACGCCTCCTGTCGCTAATGAGTTGAAGTTTTGCCGGGTGCATTGACTCTCTCCTTCGCGGTCTGTCTCATTACCACTCTAACACTCTCTCTGTCAACCGTCTGCACTTCTGCCCTTCTGTCTGACTAAGTATTTATCTATGCATGTCGATATGCACGTGGGCATGTCATCCTAAATGCATCGTTCCATTTCTCTTTTTATCTATATCTTTTCTACATGTCTATCTTTCCATCTTTCAGTTTAGAAATGTGTTTACATTCTCTGCAGTCATTTATCTATCTGGACGCAGTGGATGAGATAGATGGAAGACTCATTCCAATTGGCCTCACTGGGAAGTTGCGATCGACACGGTCCTGTAACGAAGCGCCGGCTGTGAATCACAGGCGGTTCCCATATGACTACCAGCTATTTGTTCCGTTCTCCGGACTGTTTGCGATCGCCGTGAATCAGCAAGAAGCGGAAGCAGCGTGCAGTCGAATTCGTTCGGTGGTTCTCCCACTTAACAGAAACACCCTTTTCTGACTATTGACAGTGTTGAGTGTGGGAGCAAAGGATCAATTCAGTTCGATCTGTCCCTTTACGTCGTTCTGTGGGATACGGAGAGGCAACTTAATGTGGTTTCTCCATTAACCAGTCATTCCAATGACGTAGATGAATTTTTCATGTACTGAATGGCCACGCACCTTCTGTGAACCCATGGGATATCAGTTTAAGCAGACTATTCTTTGTGTATATATGCAGACAGAGTCAAAGAAAAGCAACTTTGTAATTTCAGAACCATACGGAACCGGTATGTCAGGAGGGTCGCAATACAACAAGTTTTTATTGAAAACAGGAATCTCTCTCAAAGAAATTCGCTCTCGAAAGCAGATATGACACTTTAGTCCGTTTGCAACTATCCGTCGTTTGCTGCTTTGAAGGTGAGCATGGAGATTCTATATATTACTCTGGAGGTGTGTGCGTGTATATGTGTGCGTTGCTCAGGGGTTTGTGCCACTTCATTATCTCTTGTGTTTATGACCCACTGACTACTTTCTTGACGGCGGAGGCTCGCTCAGAACTACCGGAAGCACCGTGTAACCGAACCTCAGACTGAACTCGTCGCATTTTGGTCACTCTGCCACTGAACAGAAACACCCTCTTCTCACTATCAACCGCGGTGAGCATGGTAGCAATCGAGACATTCACGTCGATCACGCACGTCACTTCGCTCTGCGGGAAGCGCTGGGAAACGTTAATCTGTTTCAGCCGCGCTGCCATCTTCAATGAACCAGTTGGAGCAAACGTGTACGTCCGTCCAAATTAGCTGAATACCCATCGAACTCTCTGTCACTTCCCATACTTTCTCTCATTCTTTCTATCTCCCTGTAACTGTACATCCGTTTCTCTCTCTCTATCTCTTTCTATCCATCCATGTACCTCTCCACCCTTCCTCTATGCATGTGTCCATCTATCCATGTCTAATAATCTATCCGTCTTGCTTCCTATCTATTTATCAATCCATCTATCTCCCTGTCCATATCTAGACATTGCGGATTTATTCTCTTTTTGCAGAATTTTGTTTACAGAGCGACTCATCATTACCCAAATTACGGCCTACAATTGTGGTGTCATCAGCAAACTTATATATTGAGTTTGATGGAAACTTGGCTACACAATAATGGGTGTTCAGTGAGTGCAGCAGGGGGCTGAGTACCCAGCCTTGTGGGGCTCCGGTGCTCAGAGTGATTGCAGAGGACTTATGGAATTCTCTGCCACATGAGGCAGTGGGGGCTACCTCGGAAAATATGTTTAATACATAGATAGATTTTGTTAATAGTAGGGGATTAAGGTTTCTGGAGATGTGACCATTAACAGATCAACCATAATGTGATTGAATGTGATTCCAGTTTCCTACGTTTTCTTTAACTGAGCTCAACCATCAGATGGAGCAGAAAGTTAAAGTATGAGGGAGAGAGAGACAGAGAGAACGATACGGCAGTAAGTTGTGGAGGGTCGGGGACGGAGAGGTGGAGGATGGGAGAGAGGGGGGCGATGGGAAATGAGGAAGATGGTGGGAGACAGAGATGGAGAGCGATGTGGGAGTGAGGTTCAAGGGGGGAAAATCAATGTGCAAAGTATTAACAATCGATCAATCAATCAATCAATGATCAATCGATCAATCCTGGAAAGTGCCTCCGGCCGAGCGTGCAGTTGTGAGACCAAAGGAACTTGAAGCTACTGCCATACTGTAGTAGCGAGTTGAGAATATGGCCTCGACGGCGGAGGGACATGATAATGGATACTGCTTTCTCCTGGCAGCTTTTTAGGTTAATGCGTTTTGGGTGCAAACATGTACTGTTTTTTCACCTATCGGTTTCATGTTCGAAGAGCACCGGCAGTTGTCAAAATAGGGATCATATGCACTGTGGTTGCAGATTGTAATTGTTTTGTTATCGCTGCAAGGATATCTTACAATGATAATACAAAGGTTAATAATCATCATTCTCAGACTGGTAAAGTCTAGCGTTGTTTTCAATGGAGCATCATACTCTTTAAATGGTTAACTTTATCTTCGGTTCTTTAGGTAATGATCTTATTTATGTTCAGCGGTGTGTACTTCATTTTACAATTACATCCGCTCGCGAGGAGCGTTGAATCCCGTTTTTCATGATGAAGGTATGACCTCATCCGTTTTATCTATCTGTTGTGTAGATTGTTAATGCCCCCTTCAGTCCCAGGCTCACGTTAACCCAAGCTGGCTCGAGTGTCATTTCCGTTTTCTTTTTCATTTTTTCTTCGTGCGTTTTCAAGGTATTACATTATTAACCAGCGAATTGCTTTTTATATCGAATTACTTTTGTTTTATATTTATTGCAGAAATCTGATTGGCAGATTTTCTTCAGCCTTCTAACAAAGGTTTTCCTTTCATCACACATAACATATAGGACTCAGTAAGTGAAAAAGCATCAGAAATATTCCGAATTGAAAGAGGAAAATGAAAGGCTTTGGTACATGAACAGGGTATACATTGTTCCGAAAGTAATATCCACAACTAGTATAATCGGGAAGATAGCATTACACAATGAGGCAGCGACACCGAGGCAAATCTTTAGAAAGCCACTATACCAAGATCGAATACAGCAGTCGTGTGCAAACCATCTTTTCAGAAATTTCTCATTTCAGTTTTTTTTTACCAATTTTTCTTCCTGCCTTTTCAAGGTATTAAATTATTGATTGCGGAACATCGAATTACTTTTGTTTTATGGTCACCGTTGAAATCTGATTGGCAGATGTTCTTCACTCTTCCAAAAAAGTTTTCCTTTTATCACACAAAACATACAGAAATCAGTCAGTGGAAAAGCACCAGAGATAAGCCGAATTGAAAGAGGAAATTGAAAGGCTTTTGAAAATGAGCAGGGTATATTTTGTTCCGAAAGTAATATCTACAACTGGTATAATCGGAAAGACATTGGCATTACACAATTAGGCCTACGCAGCAATATCTAGGTAAATCATTAGAAAGCCACAATACGAAGCAGAAATCCAGCAGTACAGACGTCCCCAGCAATTGACAAAAGAGCGATGCAGCCACCAAAACTGTATAAACAATCAAGAGAACACAATTCATGGTTAAGGTGGCTGATAACGGCATAATATTCAGCCTTTTATAAAACAAACGAATTGCGATCATCTTTCAGTCGGCGGTACAATCAGCTGATTCGACCCGCAGTAAGAAAATAATTCATCAAATGAAAACTCCGAATGGACCAATTGAGTTTAAGAGCGGAGAGGGAATGTTGCAGCTATTGCAGAGGCTGGTCAAACCCCACTTGGAATACTCTGCTCATTTCTGGTCGTCTCACTACAGGAAGGACGTGGAAACCATAGAAAGGATGCAGAAGAGATTTACAAGGATGTTGCCTGGTTTGGGAAGCATGCCTTCTGAGAATAGTTTGAGTGAACTATGTTTTTTCTCCTTGGAGTGTCGGATGATGAGAGGTGAACTGACAGAGGTATACAAGATAGTGAGAGGCATTGATCCAGTGGATAGTCTGAGGGATTTACTCAGGGCTGAAATGGGTAGCACGAGACGGCACACTTTTAAGGTGTTTTGAAGTAGGTACAGAGCAGATGTTAGGGTAAGTTCTTTTTTTATGTATGTTTCTGCCTGTATCCATCGTTCTATCCGTCTCCTGAGATGATATCTTCAATATAATTGAACGAACTGCACCTGGACCTTTGATGTCTCTTTTACACGTAATCGCACCATCAGAGATGAAGACAAGTACAGTCATCGTACGTGAGACATGAATTTGGTGGTTGAGAACACGTGGTCTTGTGTGATGTGGTGACTGAGTGGCTGAACTGCAGCTGCCAAGTCAGAAGTCAATTCCGCCGCTTTTTGTCATAGAGCGCCCTCTGTTGGATTGGAGTTACGGTACTACCGGACCCTGTGTACTTTTCTTCTATTTGCCTCCGTTCACTCAATGCATCCATGAATCATCAACATCTGTGTAGCTGCCTGAATGTGGTAAACGTACCCTCCTCTATTACAAACGTTATTCTTCCAGCAACACATTCCGTGTGTCTAACTTTATTTGAACATAAACAGATTTCCCTCAGTATGAAATTCTGTAATTTGGGGTTAATCCCTCCTACCCACGGAATATAATGATGATGCTTCTCATCTATGATCAGGAGATTTTACAGGCCTCGATACAGTGAAAGTCCCAATCAAAATAAATGTATTATCATAGTGCGTATATGGCAACAGAGATAACCTTGATATTCATTTACTTGCAGGCATTTAGAGGGACAGGGTTAGGGTTAGGGTTGGTGGCATTAGTAGTCCATTCTGTCAAAGCACCATCACATTCTGCCGAATAATCCCGTAATATTCGTGACTGCCTCCGTTCCACAAGTTGCCGCTCTTCCTATTGTGGCCGCAGGGTGGCACTCTACACAAGAATTTGACTTTGGGTTTGCCAAGTCCCAGCTGTGGGGTTGCAGACTAAAGTGATTGCTTGCCCTGTGAATTCCATTCTCGAAATCTAACGCGCAGCTGATGTGTTCGTTGCCAGGCAACCACTTCTGCTCCGCTGAGTTCGCTGCATTCTGGAGAATTCCGTGCTATACGCTTTCATTGTCCACTGCAATCGTCATCCCTGACGAAATTCTGGCATGATTATAGCTGACATGACGGGAGTTATGAAGTTATTTATAGGAGGTTGCCAGTTGGACCGAAGCGTCTGTTTCAGTAATGCAATAGTATACACGCTACAAATTACACCTCTCAAACAATAAACATTTGGGCCGAGAGGTCAGCGTCTGTAATACATATTCTACAACTCTGCTATTCGTAATTCATGAACAACAGGGGAAAAAGCACCATGGGCCACCTTTTACGAAATTAATCTGTCTTTCTGATAAACGTAATCCGTACCTCCCTGCTTTTAGTCCCATCTGCGCCTCCCAAAACGGTACGAGAACTCAATTTGTGACATTGAAGTTTGATCATCGTGTCCAGGACTGAAGGGAAAGCTCCCGTTGTCCTGCTAAACTTCGAATTGGGTTCGGCCTCTCGACTGACTCCCGAATCAGCAAATGGATTGATCCACACACCATTCAAACTCAAAGCTCCCAGTCTCGATACTCAGTGACGTATGGTTGAGGGGCGGAGCTTCGTCCGTTCACCCTGGCAAGTCATTCAAAAGATTGCTCATTCCGAACGCCTTACGCTTGGAGGAAACGGTCTAAGTTGAAAGATGTTCGTGTTATTGGAACTGCTCATCTGTCTTCACGGTAAAGGACAGCTTGAATTTGCGAGTAGTTTAAGGAAGCTGTTCTATATTTTCCTTTCTGTGCTCCAATAACTCTTGCACTATATTTGCCCATCGTTTTCTATCGAGGCTTTTGCTCACTTTTTGTATCGTTGAGCTGTTTTGCTATTTATCATAGTCCATCTAATTATGTTTATTTTATACTATTCTCTCTCTATCTCAATATCCTCCCCATCTATTTCTCTTTCCCCATATGCCTCTACATCCCGCATTTATCCTTCTCCCTCTTTGCTCCCTATCTCCATGATCCGAGTGTACCTGCCTACTGACGTCATACTCCACTCCTCTCTTCCCCAGCCGCGAACTCGCAAACTATCCGGCAGTCTCCACCGGCTTTTTCCGGATCTCCGGGGAACCCGATGGCGCTGTCCTGCAACGTGGAAAGCAACAGCAATTATTACCTGTACTGGTACCGCCAGTACCCGGGGCAGGGTCCGCAGTTCATGTTCTACAGCAAAGGTGCTAACATTAAGAATCCAGACGGGGAGGTCGATGGATTTACCCTGCAGTCGGTGAAAGATAACGAGAACAAACTGGTGACCAACAGACTGCGGGTGAATCACTCGGCCGTGTATTTCTGCGCCTGGAGTCTACACAGTGACGCTCCGAGCGGGGACAGCTCGACAAAAACCCCAGACTGCTTGCAAAAGGCGTGACTGAGCAAGCGCAGTTGGCCGTGTGGTCGCGTCTTGTCTATCATTGCATTTGACAAAGGAAACGCGATGTAGACTGGAAGCAGAAGGGTATTGTAACAAAGGTGAGAGAGCAGATGTCAAATCTTTTGATCTCTTACATCAGCATTGTGATGTCACGCACACTCTGCACGCTCCGACAAGCCCCGGACTGACAACAATTTACGTGGATATGACGTGGAAAAGAAACAGAGGGATTTCATTGCACAGATGCTCATTTGCTTCTTCACTGTCACGACGTTTCCGTTAACGGCTGTTTTTCAGAAGATACGCTCTTCCTGCTTTTCGAAAGTCCTGTCATTAATGGAACTTTTATTGGTAAACCTTTTTTTTTGCTTGCGATCGCATTTAGAATTAAAATTACCCCTGTGAATTTCACCGTCCGTAGTTTCATGTTAGAATTATTTGATCTCACAGGGACATTACTCCGCCCTGCTGCCATCGTCCCTGAGAATGGAGAAATGGTCTCCCATTCCTTGTAGAGGGCACTGAGTGTAAAGTGTAAAATGCCGTGATGAACTGAAGGTGGATTAGACCAGAGCCGGAATATTACACACAGCGTGGACAGGAATCGTGTTGCGACAATAGGAAGAGCGGAGGAGATATTCATAGGAGTGTTTCCTGGACAGGACGACTACAGATGCACTGAAGATGGATCGGCCGGGTTTATGTTCACTGGAGCGGCTGACGACATACGGGTTTATAAAATTATAAAGGTCGAAGGTAATTTGTTTGTCATGGCTGAGGTTCCATAACTACAAGGGCCATGTTTGAGCTCAGAGGGGAAACACTGATGAATGTGGACTGGCAATGGATGTGAAAGACAAGTTTCTGAATGGGATGAGGAGGGCAGCGGTAATTGAGAGAGAGGACAAAGGCAACTGAAAAAGGAAAAAACAAGATGACGGAAGGGAGAGATTGCGAATGAACAGGGGAGTAGGGGGTGTGTAAGAAGAGGCTCGAGAGAGGCTGGAGGTGGAAATCAGGTACATCAGGTAACGCCGCTGCTTGTAAGGAATTTGAACGTTCTCCCACTCTGCTACACTCTCTTCCCGCAATCCGGTGAAGTAATGGTCTGGAGGTTAACTGCTGGTTGCAAAATGCGCCGTGATTAGGCGAGGGTTAAATCTGAGATGAGTGGGTGCTGCATCTCGAAGGAGTGTATTTCAAGAAAAGAAAGCCAATAAATAAGTAAGCAGGAAAATAAACAAACAAAGTAATAGATAAGTAAGTGGACAGATAGATAGGAAGATAGACAGATAAACACATAAATAAATGGGACAGTATTTGAAGCTCTGATGGTTTCGTTACTGAGCTGAACACCCGTCACCTCAGAAAACCTCGTGTAAACATGGCCCGAATCTGCTGTCAGGAAAGGATTAACGACCATATAACCATATAACCATATAACAATCACAGCACGGAAACAGGCCATCTCGGCCCTTCTAGTCCGTGCCGAACCCTTAATCTCAC